>PVHP010037682.1:0-17246 GCA_004024765.1 Zapus hudsonius
CAGAGTTCACAGAGCTTTTATTATTTAAATAAACAGCCCGAGAAAAGATAACAGAAAGCTCCCTTTATGAAAAGGAGAGGTTCGTGAGAGAAAGGCCTGGAGCTTGCCCCCCTACTCTAGCCATCAGCCGAGGTAGGGGTACAGGCCTTACCTCACTGAGGCCTGGGTCAGCAGTCCTTCTACTCCATTGCCATGTGGGAAAAGAGGGGCCCACTTCCTCTAGGGAAGCTAGTTTTAAGTCCTCCCCAGGTGAGTTAAGAGGGACAGCTGATTGGTTCATATCTGACCAATCAGTTTTGGCACCTAGGTTGTAGCTCTAACTAGACACCTCCCATTCAAGGGGAGGAGCTGGAAGGGGAGGAGCGGTCCCTATACACATCTGACTCACATTATAAGCTGATCACTTTGCATCTATGTTTTTTCTGAAAATAACTGTGTACCTATTAGATAATTATCATTTAGTTTTAATCATTCTGAAAGACAAAAAATGCAGTTTTTAAAAAATATATATTTATTGTCCATAATGAGTTACATTATTTAGTGGGCAAACAATGAGTTGATATCCTCAATTCTCCAATGCCCCCCCTCCCCATCCCTAATCAGCTGGATATCCTCCTTCGTGGGCCGTCTGGATCAGTCCTTGTGGCAGGGGACCATGGATAGCCTAGTGGTCAGCCAGGTTCTCCTGGCCATGCCTCTGGATAATCTCCCACACCACGACTCTCACAATCTTTCTGCCCCCTCTTCCACATAGTTCCCTGAGTCGTGGTGGATGAGTATTAAGGCTGCTTTAAGATTGTGAGCTTAGGGGTCTTTGTGTCAAAATCGTTGGTTTCTGTCTCACTGGCTTATCCTGTGTTGATTGAATGGCTATGCCTGTGGGTCCCTTGTTCATCCCGTCATTCTCTGAAGGGTTCCATATGGATCCTCCACGATATGACTGTAGTGGCTCATCTCTTGCCAGGATCTCAGCTTTCTGCCTGCGGTTGGTTGGTAGGGTTATGTGGGCCAAAGCTCTCTCGCTGCATCCTGAAAAATACAAACAGAATCTCCCATCGGAGAGTGAGATTATTCTAGGTTAACAAATATACACAATTCTGGATTACCAAGATTCTATTTTTAGTAGCCTCCCCGTCAATCGCTTCCATAGTGCATCTTTTCTTGTGAGCCCAAGAGTACAGGATCTGGTGCCTATCGCCCTGAATCCCCAGTTCCAGTCAAGGGCTCCCCCTCCCTAAGTGGAATACTTTTAGCCAAGTACG
This sequence comes from Zapus hudsonius, assembly GCA_004024765.1. Lineage (NCBI taxonomy): Eukaryota > Metazoa > Chordata > Mammalia > Rodentia > Dipodidae > Zapus > Zapus hudsonius. The sequence continues at coordinate 1,263 of PVHP010037682.1, forward strand.
GTGGTATGCACCTGTGATCCCAGCGCTCTGAGGCAAAGGTAGGAGGATTGCCTCAAGTCTGAGGGTAGCCTTGTTTACATAGTGAATACCAGGTCAGCTAAGGCTACCTGTCTCAGAAAACTAACAAGGGGGCTGGTTCTCTAGCTCAGTTGGTAGAGTGCTTGCCTAGCATGAATGAGGCCCTGAGTTTGACCCCATAAACCAGGCATTGGTGATACACACCTGTAATCCCAGCATTTATGAGGGTGGAGATAGACAGGTTAGAAATTTAAGGTCATCCTGACTTAAACAGTGAGTCTGAGGCCAGCCTGGGCTATAGGAATCCCTGTGTCAATAAAAGGCAATTAAACAAAACCCAAACAAAAACCAAAACCCGTCTCCTGCATGTAGGTGAAGTGGATAAGCCAATCTGAAAAAGCTGTAGACAGTGTGACCCCAAATCTGAAATTCTGGACAAGGCAAAACAATGGAGCCAGCTGCCAGGGGGGTGGGGATCATGCAGAGCAGAGAGTTTTTAGAACAAAGACACTATTCTCTATACAACAGTGGTAGATGCCGTCCTCACACATTTGTCCAAACCCTGAGAATGCACATCACAAAGAGTGAAGTTTGGGCTGGAGCTCAGAAGAGCTTTAGACCACCAGCCTGGGGCTCAGGGGTCCATACTTAGCAACAAACAGTAGAATGCTTCCTAATGTAAATGATGGCCTTGGGTGATTCTGAGGTGTGGTGTATATTTGTGTGGGAAGGGTATTCAGGAAATTTGTCTTATGCTTACTGTTTTTTAAGTCATGGTCTCTTGTAACACAAGCTCATCTTAACTCAGTGTAGTTGAGAATGACCTTCAACAACAGCTTCTTCATTTTGTTTTGGAGTAAGGCAAAGGAGATTTGTTGACAAACAGGTGAAGTAACCTAGAGGGTTAGGGCACATACATGTCTAGAATTTTGAGTGGCATTCAAAGAAGAGTAAAGAAGAAAGGAAAACTTACACTTCTGAGTCTGAGAGCAAGTGCTGAACTCCTTTTTTTGAGAACTTAAATAAATGAACATATTGCAATTTAGTCATATTCCCTTTGGGTTATACTCTTCCGTGACTTCTCCTCCACCATCATTCCGAAGACTCTTCTTAGTGGGATTATTGGTAATTACTGTGGGGTCATGAACGTGCTGGTTTATTTATTTGCAAGTGTTTATGTCTATGTATGGGCATGTTAGTCTCCTGGGGCTGCAAACAAACTCTAGATGCATGAACAACTTTTTCCTCTGGCTTTACGTGGGTGTTAGGGAATTGAACTTGGCAATTCAATGTCTTTAATAGCTGAGTCATCTTCCCAGCCCCAACTCTTGCCTCTATGTCCTGAATCCTGGGATTATAGGCACTTGATACCATGACCAGTTTATGTAGTACTGCAGATTAAACCAAGGGTTTTCTGCATTCAGGCAAGTACTACATCAACTGGACTACAACCCTAGTCCCCCACCTCTAAGGCTGTGTTTACATTAAGAAATTATACCATTATTTAGGAGTGGGCTTCCCCCTCCTTGGTCATCTATATGTTGAGCTTTTCTTCCACCAAAATAATTTCTCAAATTGGTCTACCTTGTGTTCTACTTCTTTATAGCTCAGGCTATTCTGGAACTTGCCTTCCTTCTGACTCAGCCTCCGGAGTCCTGGGAATTGCTGGTGTGTCCCACCATGCTAGCCAAATTATTTTATAATACAATCTCATAATCAACTCTAAAGGACTTTCCTTCATATTACTCATGACACAAAAACATAAACGGGTACCCGTAAACCAGTGACTGACTGTCCAGTGAGCTTCCTTTTTAACTCAGGGGAGAATATGTCTGGATATATTTTTGGTATACACAATGGAGATGTGGTTATGGACATAGAGCACACATGGTCTTTCCCATATTTCTATACTTCCTATAGCCTTATCCAGCCCCAAGTGACAACAGTGAGGAGTCAGAAAACTGGCTTCTTCTCTCCCCTGACCCACAACCCTCCCGTTTCATGATGTATGTATTAGATAATGCCAAAACCATTAAAGGTGAAGAGAGAAAAAAAGGAGGAACTGGAAGGGATTTTTGGGGGATGATTGAAACCTAGGGTTTTCACATGCAAGTTCTCTAACACTGAGCTATATACCTTCAGTGGAGGAAATTTTGTTAAGTTAGAAAAAGCTATTATATTTTTAACCCTATTTATACTATCCTCAGCTGCTCCCTATCTCTAATTCAGGTCCCCAAATTCAAATCTGATAATCACCATTTCATGGATTATGCCAGAAAATGGGAGAAAATCTTTCAATCATTGGCATATATTTATTTAAGTGATACAAAGATGATGTGGTGATGTGCATCTATAGTCCCAGCAGTACAGAAGCTGAAAGTGAGTTAAAGGCCAGCCTGGGCTACAAGGAAGATCCAGCAAAACAAACAAAGAGTGAGAGACTAGGTATTATGTAAATGCTTTTATTTGAACTACTACATTGCTACCAGATTACATCCCTTTTCAGAGTTAAGAGTAACACAATCTTGAGAACTATAGCAAAGAACTTGACAAAGCAAGAATATATCAAGTCCTACATACATACTTGAACTTTTTGGTGACCATGTCTCGTTGTTAGAGGTGTAAAATTTAATAATGTATTGTACACTTAGCAGACTTGGCCTACAGAATTCCATCCAAGTTCTGTACCCACTCTCTCGAGTGTCATAGTCAATGCTATTTTAAATTTAAAGAGAGAGCTTGATGATATAAATTTTAAAGCAAATAAGCATGTATTGAACTGACCTATTAAAGACAAAATACTTCATTTGTTTACAGTTTGGGTGTGAGAGAGAAGATGCAACCTTAGGGTACACTTTTCCTCCACCTATATTGTATTCTTTTTTACTTACTTGAAGACCCCTTAAAAAAGTAGCAAAATAAGCACACTTGTTGAATGTAATCAAAAATATTCTTAAATATACAAAAAAAAATCATGTAGAAAGAATAATGTAAAAAGGTACTGATTTTCAGAATAAAAGAATAAGAAAAGTTTCTATTACATTCTGCTCAGCCAGTTACTTCGGCAAATTTTCAGTACTACAAAGTAAGCAAAGGATACTCATATCCACATACCTTCTGACCATAGTTTTGGAGTAAGAACTGGCAGACTGGGTGGAAAGCAAAATGACTAGCTAGCAATATTCATTATCTACCCAAGCAAGTCTCAAGAGATGGACATTCTAAGAGGGAAAAAGATACATAGAGAAATAACACACAGCAACAGGAAACATGAAGTGTGGCATTCTAGGAGAGAGTGAAATAGTTGGCCGTGGGCACGGTTTAAGGGTACCTGGCAGATCCAACACTAAGGGAAGAGGAGTTGTTTATTATTAACCCTCTTTCCCAAGGGCTCTCACAATGAGCTAGTCTTGTTAATCAAAACTAAAAGTCCTCTAAATGACCAAGAATTTCTTAAGCCATAAGCACTTCACCTGGAAATAGGTGATTTGCTAATCATGCATTTGGGAACAAGGTTGGCTTTTTTCAGATTGGTTATTTTACACTCTCTTCATCCCCCTGCCCATCAAACATGCAAACACGGTCATGACCATCTTGGGCTTTACTTCCACAAGGTCTTCAGGAAGAGCGTACACTCTGGCCCCAATTCTTCTAGCCATGGACACTGCATATCTATTTTTTGAGGAAACAAAAATGAAGAGATTTTTGTCAGTTATTTTGCCAGACATCATGTGAAACATCAAAGTGATCTTTAAGCTTTGAGTTGACTCATGCTATACTGTATTATTATGGACTGATAATATTTATTCACTCCATTCCTCCCATGTGAAATGAGAATTAAAGTTTGAAATAATGACTTCATAGAAAAATGAAATTATATATGCATATATGTGTGTGTGCTTATGTAATTATCTAGGTTGGCTGTATTATCAATTTTTATATTATACTTGCAATGGTCATGAGGTGACAGACTCTTTTCTTTTGTGTGTGTGTAGGGCGGGAGAGGGTTGGGGATGAAGCCCAGGGTCTTGTGCATGCTAGGCAAGCCTACCCATGAACTGTACCTCCAGCCCCTAATATAAACACACTGTTTTACAATCTTAGAGATGGTAACTCCTTTTAGGACCCCTCTCTTCTGCAGGGAGTGTTTGATTTATTTATTCAACAAAACATTGTTTGCGAGAGAGGAGAGAGAGAGAGAGAGAGAGAGAGAGAGAGAGAGAGAGAGAGAGAGAGAAAGAATGGGTGTGCCAGGGACTCCAGCCACTGCAAATGAATTCTAGACCCATGTGCTACTTTGTGTGTCTATCTTTACGTGGGTACTGGGGAATCGAAATCAGGTCCTTCTGAGGCATTGTCTCACTGTGTACTCTAGGCTGACATTGAATTTCAGTCCTCTTATTTTAGCCACACTTGTCTTTAAAGGTTTTAAAAAAAAATTAACCTTAGCTGGGCGTGGTGGAGCACACCTTTAATCCCAGCACTTGGGAGGCAAAGGTAGGAGGATAGCCATGAGTTGTGAATTCCAGGTAAGCCTGGGCTAGAGCAAGACCCTATCTCGAAAAACCAAAAAAATAAAAATAAATAAATAAATAAAAATTTAATCTTTATGTGCTTGCTTCGGCAGCACACATACAAAAACTGGAACGAAACAGAGGAGATTAGCATGGCCCCTGTGCAAGAATGACACATGATTCCGTGAAGGTTCCATAGTTAAAAAATTAATTTTTATGAAACCTTTAAGATGAGTATTATTGCCTTTCTTTTATTGTGAGTGATCTGAAGCTCAAAAACCTTTCCCCCCGTAGGAGTATGATCAGGGATTGTTTGTCTTTCTGTGTCTGGCTTATTTCACTTAACGTTATCTTCTCAAGATTCACCCATGCTACTACAAATACAATTTCACTTTGTTTAGTGATCAAATAGTACTTCATTATTCTATAAAGACTCTAAAATACTGGTCTTATAAAAGAAAAAAACTATAGAATGGTAGTTATCAGAAGCTTGGGTGCTACCCATGGTGACATGTTTGGTCAAAGGACATGTAATTAATGTTAAAGAGTAGAAAGATAAAACAGAGTCACAAAAAGGCAAGTATGGAAACAGAAGGCCGGTCAGATGTTCGCTATGTGCTGGCGTACAGAGAACAGGGACTACTGGTGGCAATTGATGGCCTTTCTTATATGATGACAATGTTTTAAAATTTATTGTGGTGATGGTTATAAAACACTGTGAACATACTAAAAGCATTAGACTGTATACTTAAATGAGTGAGTTGTATATTCAATAACATCAAATAATGCTAAAGCCTTTTTAAAAACAAGATCTTCCCACAGGTGACACTGTTAGGTGAGAGAACCTGATAATTCAGATCTGTCTAGTTGCAAGGCACATGGTTTTCCCCAGCATCCCCTCTTACTTGGCATTATTGTGTTTGTCATCTTCTGTTAGAATGCCACTCTTAACAAGGTCATAGTTAATGCAGCCTGGCTGGATGGCATCAATTAAATCCACAATCGCCAAACTGGAGCTGATCGTCTTGTCCTATCATAAAAGGAGAATAAATCTAAGAATTTCAGTACCTGCACAGTAACACGTGCTTTTTCACATCAAAAGCTTAAAGGAAATCCCAACCAACTGAAAGAATTTTTTTTCTATTAGCCCAGCAATAATTCTTAAAAAGAAACCAAAGGTTGACCCTTCCAAATTTTCAAGAATACCTAGCAAATGAAATGTATTCTGACCTTGAAACTCTGAATGGAAGTTGACTTTCCAGCTTCACTCAACGTTCTGTTCACCCAGTTTACAATGATGTCATCATTGGCTTTCTGACCCTCTCCCAGATCCTCTAGGACATTGAGGGTATAACTGAGAGAAACAATAGAAGAAAGAGTTACAACATGCTCTATGAAGAAAAATGCGAACATCACAAAGATGCCCTGTGCAGAATTCTCTCTAGACTAATGAGTTCATGGAAAGAGTCTCACTATGTGTAGTGGATTGCCACTGATCTAACCTTTTGCAGTGGTGAGGACAAGAGTTATGGTGTTTAAATGTACAGGTGTATTTCATACTGCTCTAGCAGTGGTGGTGACATGAAACTTGCCATGTTTTGGCTATTACCCAGTCATAATAAACACGTTTGGCTTTAGTGGTCAGATCTTCATTTTTAAGTGGATACATGTGAATATTCATATTTTTTCTAACAACTTTTTTTTCAGGCAAGGTATCACAGTGTAACCCAGGATGGCTTTTTGAACTCACTAAGTAAGCCATCATGGCCTCAAAGCACAAATCCTCCTGTCTCAGACTCCTAAGTGCTAGGATTACAGGTGTGAGCCACCATGCTGGACTTCAGACTAATTCAATTTATTTATTTGGGGGGGCTGGGGATAGAAGTGATTAGGGCCTTGTGCATGTTAAGTATGTGTTGTACTATTGAGTTACACTATTAGCCTTTATGTCAGTATAATTTGGTGATGCTACACGAGGCTTACGCCTACTTACTTAGTTTCTTATGGAAAAAAAGTAGGGCAAGGGAGATGGCTGGGAGGGTAAAGTGCTTGCTCACAGTGCTGGGGAGGCGGAGAACAGGGGTATTCCTGAGGCTCACTGGCTAGCTAGTCTAGCCTAAATGGTGAGTTGTGGGCCAAGGATAGATCCTGTCTCAAAGGAGGTAGATGGCATTTCTGTGGCTTCCACATGAATGTTGTTGTGGTTTGAAAGAGGATTCCCCCATAAACTCATGTATTCTGAATGCTTGGTTCCCAGCTGATGACAATTTGGGAATTAGAACCTTGCTTGAGAGGGCATGCTATTGGGGGCAGGCTTATGGGTGTTAGAGCCAGCTTCCCCTTGCCAGTGTTTGGCACGCACTCCTGCTGCTCTTGTGCACCTGATGTTGGCCAGGAGGTGATGTCCAGCCTCTGCTCATGCCACATTTTCCCTGCCATCACGGAGATTCCCCTCAAGTCTATAAGCCAAAATAAACCCTTTCCTTCCATAGGTTGCTTTTGGTCAGGTATTTTGTGCCAGCAACGTGAAGGTAACTACAACACATGTGTACACACATGCATACACATTCACATACAACCACATACCCTCAACACATGAATGCACAAACACACACAGCCCACCTTCCCCCCCAAAAAAAAGAAAGCTTGGAATAGTTATAGTTCCCCTACCTAACTTATAGGCATCTCTCCTTTAATATCCACATATGCTCATAACAACTTCATTTCAGAGTCCAAATGAATAAAGTTCAAGTATATTCTTCAAACTTAATTTTTTAAATAATAAGTAAAAATACAAGGGTGAATTTGTTGACCTATATTACTGTTAAGTTTAAATAGCCTAAATTGTGCACTGTACCGTCTCATCAGCTGCCAAACTAAAGCTAAGGTCAAGGTTTGGTTCCCATCATTCAGGTCTTGGCCTCCAATGCCAACCAGTGAGAATTTAGCAGGATGCTTCCCCAGTTCAACAGCATAGTTGCAGTTTTCTAGCTGTAAACACACAAAAGTAAATGAAGGGTTAAAGATTTCCATGTGTTTATTAGTCTGTGTGATTTTTGTGTATGTGATGTGTTTAATGCTAGGTATTTGCACAAAAAACCAAGATATGATTCCCGTCCTCATGAACAATCTCAGGGTCCAGAGTTTTGAAACAAAATAAAAAAATCAAGACTCAAAACAGTCTGCAAGAAAGATAGGCAGCAACTTGATTATCTACCTTTTTCATGTTGGCTCCAAGCTTTGGGTATGGAGGCTTATTAACTTTATTCCAGTCCACAGGAACTTTAATACGTTCATATAACTGTAAGATTACCAGAGCATCTTGCAGGTCACTAACAATTACAAAAAAAATTAGTGTTTTTAGATAGCTAGGCATTTAGCAACACTACACTGTTGGACAAGATATATAGTCATAATATTCATGACACTTTTTTGACTCTTATTAAAAAGTCAACCTGTTCTAAAAACAAAGCAAAGATCATCCAATTCACTTACAAGTGTGTGATCAAAGCCCTGTTACAAAGGCTAGGCACATAGGACAAAAAAAAATCCTTGTCCTTTCATTATAGCAGAGATATATAAGAAACAAATGCATGGATAAATATCTAATGTGATATTGGCATGAATGTAAATGTTGTGAGAAAAACATGGGACCAGGGTTGGTGGTTAGCCAACAGCAAGTGGTATGAAACTAGTGAAGACATAGAATGTAGCAATGATGTAAACCATGACACATGGGAGAACAGCTATCCATGTGATGAATGCATTAAAGACACAAGCCTTTGCTTCTGGTGCCTGGGAGTATCAGCCAAAGGCCCAAGGACTCATGGATAGTCAGTCACAAGTTTTCCTTGGACTTTGTTTCAAAAATACAAATTAGGGCTGGAGAGATGGCTTAGCAGTTAAAATACTTGCTTGCAAAGGCTGATGGCCTGGATTCAATTCTCTACCAGTGCCCACTTAAAGCTAGACACACAAAGTGGTGTCTGAGTCTGGAGTTTGTTTGCAGTGGCTAGAGGCCCTGATGTGCCCATTCTATCCGCCCCCCTCTCTCCTTGCAAATAAATCACTAGCAATATTAACAAAATACAAAGGTCTAATATAAACATTTATAAATTCTATCAGTTATTCTGTCATTTGTAGTCAATAATTAATTGTGTAAAGAAAGAATTTGGGCTTTTGTGTGTTTGGAAAATGACGATGGAAATCACTATACAATGTCTTCTAATAATAAATTAATACAAACAAACAAGCAGGAAATATTTTTAGAGCTGTCATTATTCATGCAGCATCCGTTCATGGCACTCATAACTGTTTACAAATAGCAGTTGGATGGCTTACGCATAGAGATGGTTTACGTGGGGATTAACACCAAGAGAGTTCATCCAGTTACGGAAGGTTCTTTCTTCTCGAGTTTCTCCTAAAAAGAATATTCACAAAAAATATTCATTCATTTAATGTCATGTGTATGTATGTGTGTGTATATATCATCAATCCATACATTCATTTATCAGTTCTATTTAAAAGTACATATTTTCAAACACTTTTCTAAATATATTATCTCAAGATTTGTGCTCTAAAAATTAAAATTATTTTGAAATTAAAGAATATCAGTATAAAATAAACAATGAAGCAATTTAGGTTTTTTGACTTTTTCCAGTGTTAGGGGTGAAACTCAAAGATTTGAGCATGCTAGGCAAGTGGTCTACCACTGAGTTACATTCGAAGCCCTGGAGAGGCTTATAAACTCTATACAGGGCTGGAGAGTTGGCTCAGAGGTTAAGGCATTTGCCTCCAGTGCCCAAGGCCCCAGGTTCAATTCCCCAGTACCCACATAAACCAGACCCACAAGGTGTGGCCCTGATGCTCTCTCTCTTCCTCTCTCTCTCTCTTTCTCTCTCTCTGCTAGAAAATGAATAAATAAAATATTTTGAAAAAATAAATAAAAATAAAATAATAAAAAATAAACTCTATATAATTCCCTGTCCTTTACTCTTTGTCTAGTATCTCCTCAAACCTGAATACCTAAAATTAACTGATGTCACCAGTTTAGCTTATATTTTTGAAAACTTTGGTATTAATGTGTATTATTTCTCTACTCATTTAGAATTACTGAAAACTTCAGGAGGCAGGTGCATCAGTAGTAGCAGTAGTAGAATGCATGTGATAGGGCCAGGGTTCCAATCGAAAAAAAAGGGGGGAGAAATAAAGAAACAGGGTTCACTGTGTAGCCCAGGCTCCTGAATGCTAGGATTAAAGGTGTGCACCACCATACCCAGCTTAAATGCACAAAAAAACTTTTATAGTGACATCAGTGGATACCTTGGAAACGTCAATTTGCATTTGCCCATTTTCATAGTATGCTTATATATAAAATTTGAACTAAGAAAGCTGCTTTTCCCAAACGTAAAGCAAATAATTACCATATACTTGCATTTGGGTTTTTTGGTCAGTTTGACTGTGGATAACTGAAACTTAATTAGTAAAATTTATAGGTTGAATTAAATGAGTATTTGTATTTTTCTGGACAGATACTTAAAAAGTGGTCTAGGCCAAATGTGGTGGATGACTCCTGCACTGTCCTAGTATTCAGGAAGCTGACAAAAGAGGATTACTTCAAGTTTCAGGCCAGCCTATGCTACATGGCTATATAGTTAGTTCCAGGCCAGCCTGGAACATAGTGAGACACTGCCCTGAAAGAGAAAGGGTGGGGGAGGGGAAGAAAGAGATTTATTATTCCCTAAATATTAACTGGCTTTATGTGAGCCTAGACTTTCTTCTTTTCAGTACTGGATACATTAGGCAAGGGCTCTTCCATTGCGCCACATCCCAGATTATTTCTTTTTAAAAATTTCCTTCTATCACAATCTCTATCCCAGAGCTGCCAGCTTTCACGCAGCACTACATCTACTTTTAGCAGATTTTTGTGAAAGCAACTTATTAGGTTGAGCTTCCAACATCTTTGTGGGCTCGGGATTTCTACACTACAGTCAACTATGAATTTGAGAAACTTGTGGTTGTTACCTTCTAGTAGAGTCCAGTCAATATCTTGGTTTTCAGGCTTAGTTAGTGCTGGGTACTTATTAAACAGGTTAGCCACAAAGGCTAAGTTCAGTTTGGGGTTTCCACTGACAACATCAGCCGGGGTAACAAATTGTCTGCAACCTAATTTATCTGCTTGTTGAAGCATACTTTCAGCTCGCTTCAAATCATCTGTTTCCTGTTGAAGTAAAATACATTTTTAAAGTCCATCCTAAAAATACAGAAACTTCCCCTACAATTATAGGCTGAGTATAATATTCAACTGTCTTTCAGCCAACACATGGTACTTATTATAAAATTGTTTTCATGCAAAGAAGAAAAAAAATGTGGCTCAGGATACAGTACCTCAACTTCCCCTAGATGACACCAGATGAACTTTCTAACAACTATACCACTCAATTGGGATAGGTAAGGACCTCTCATGCCAAACTGCAGAGGAAACAAATGTCCTTCATCATCTTTTTTTTTTTAACCATATACCTTCTTTTGGACTCACGTTAAAAATATAAACAGTTAATTTTTTTTCATCTTTCAAAAAAATCTATAGAAGTGTGAGGTCTATATAGAAAAAAATCTATAGAAGTGTGAGGTCTATATAGAAAAATAATCTATAGAAGTGTGAGCTCAGGGGTAAAAGGAATGCTTAGAGAAGACTTACAGTGGATGGTGGTGGTACACAATGGCAGTGTGTATGCCTTCTTAAACTGTGTACCAAAATAAATCCTATCCTCAAGTTGCTTCTGCCATAGCAATGGGAAAAGTAACTAAGATATCTAGGGAAGGGCTGTATTCGAACCAGAATCAGGTAGTGCACTAGTGCCTTTTACCCAGGCACATGAACATCTGACCAGCCATCCTAGACAGTTCCCTTAATGCACAGTAAGTCCCTTTATCCCTACCAAGAGTGATCTGAGCCAAAGAGATTTGTATTTTCAAACTGAAATATATGCACACAAGTCAGTTCCAAATTGAATTCTGGTAAATGCAGAGTGAAATGGATTAGCCAATGCAATTCACGGAATCCAATTTCATAATAGCATACATATCTGGGTTTTGTTAATTAGTAGAATGCATTCTGTGTATAATGGGTACAGAGAAACATCAACTCTTACTTAAAGACACAGGACTAAATTGTCGAGCTAAACTCCACTATGGATGGACAAAGAAAGGTCCAATTTGAGGAAGGAACTTATCCAAGGTCACTGAATAAAATCAGTAACATAAGCAGGAAACAAGGCCCCCAACAATGATTTCCCATACTGAATTTCATGGCTCAGGATTTTGTAAACATATTCACATTGCTCTTAATACAGGAACATTACAGATATAGATATATATATAATCATATATCTAGTACTGTGGTTATCCCCCTATAACTCCCTTGGTTGTTTTATACCATCTATATAAACCAATAAATACATACTTATGTAACTCACAAATTATCAAAATAAGTCACAGCTGTTTTCTTCCTGGAGTTATGTGTATAACAATACTTTAAAATAATGCTTATAATGTGTCAATAGTACTACATGCAGTTTTATAGTCATCCTTATACTTGTAAGAAACAGACAATTTGGTAAGGTTGTAGAATTCAAGTGTGTATACTTACATTGAAACCTGACATATTAATATCTATCCGTGGTTCACCTTCCTTTTGTCCTTTTGGGGCAATTTGATTGAGAAGATGGAAATAAGCTTTGGAATCCTACAAATGAATGGAAAATGTCATCAAGATCAAATCACAAAGAATAATTATATCTTATGGTGCTAGGTTAGTTATCAAGGACATTTGCATCAGATTTTGTGAGAATATATGACCCTGTTCTCTGTCTTCTTATTTAAGAAATCTTTTCCCCAGAAAAGTCCATCCATCTGGCCTTATGTCTGTATTGAACTGGATTTTGATGTCTTTACAATTTATTGAAATCATTATTACAATAATGCTAACAAACATTCTGTACCTTCACTGAATTACTGAAGTCAGTAAGCTGGACAGATAAAACAAGCATGAAAAAGTAGAAGAGCAGGAATCCAGGAAGCATAGGGAAAGAGAAAACAAACAGGTTATGTACACATAACTTAACCTATGGAGGAGAGATCTGTTATGTTAATGATATAAGTTGAAAAGACAAATGCAAACATTCTATTACTGAGCTACATCCTCTGGCCTCAAGATTTCATTCTATTTGTAGCTCATGAATATATGCAGTTTTTACTTTTTCTGTCTTCAATACATAAAACAAAATGGAGGGTTCCTGGGCATGCTTGCTGGGCAGATGGTGGAGAACACTGGAGAGAGCCACGCTACATCAATGCATCAAGAATAGAGAGCTGACTATTTACTATGAGATGGGTCCTCTCCACCTCATCTGCACAGGCCTAGATGTCTTTACAGAGGAAGTAGTGACCCAAATACTGCTCTCACAGCTAGCCTGAAAACCAGTTCCAGGGAGATGTGAGAGACCCTGTGGTCACTCAAGCTTCATCAAAACAGAGTTCCAGAGTCTACAGAGAAAGCAACACTAAATCAGATCTCTATCTTGCCAGCCTAGGCACAGGGAACATTACAGAAGAGGGGGCAGAAAGATTGTAAGAGCCTCAGGATGGGTGGGACTAGCCTGAGACACCGTGTTCTCCCCTACATACAGAGACTGACTGATGCATCTTGGTCCCCAAAATGAATACCAATAACCCACTGAAGACCCTCAGCACAATTGGTGCAGTGGTGAGGGAGTCTAATAGTACAACTTATTTATATAAACATCAATTAACAATAATAAAAAACAAAAACAAAATGGACTCCCTCATTGGAGCTGGGATGGGGCGCGAGGCTTTGTGCTAATCCTTTGAATTGCATCTTGGAAGCCATCAATGCAAGTTCAAGTGCTAAGTTTCTTCATACAAGTCAAAGAGCATTAGGCCTCTCTGTAACGCTGGAGGACAAGAACTCCAGTCAAGAGTCCCTACTCTTGCTATATCTGAAGACCAGCCATCCACTGATGTCAGGTTCCTATTACAGAGCCTCCAAAGTCCCAGACAAACTCTAAGAGTATTTTTAACAGAAAGTACCTTAAGCTACATGCACCCTGGTGCCTAAAGAAGCTGCTCAGTATGTGAGTTACTGTATCTGATGGCAGACCTGGCTAATATGAGTGTCTCACAGTTGTCTCAAAAGCTGAATCTTCTCCCAGTGGTACAAATGAGTTTATGTCCCTACTGCTCATTGCAAACAATGACTTCCAAAATTCAATTCAACATAGAAAAAATTAAAATACTTATTTACATATTTATTTGAGAGAGAATGAATATGAATGGCTCAGCCAGGGCCTCCTGTTACTGCATGCACCACTTTGTGCATTTGGTTTTATGTTGGTACTTGAGAATAGAACCTGTCACTCTGAGCACAGGGAGAGGGCTTGCCTAGCATCCATCTCAGAGGCCCTGGCTTCTGCTCCCAGCATTGCCAAAATAAACTGAATTGAAACAAATCTGAGGATGTAGCTCAGTTTGTAGAGTTTCTGCCTAGTATTATGAACAAAGCCCAGGGTTCCATCCCCAGCATCACAGGATTAACAGGAGTTTGAAGCCAGCCTGGGGCAACATAGTCATCCTGGGCTAGAATGAGACCATACCTTGAAGAAAAAAAATCAATAATACATAAATACATTAAAATATTAAAAAGATCAGAGTTAGACTGAAGAGGCACAAAGCATAGCAGTTTGTGTTGTATCTCATGTCAAATTGCCTGTCAGGTGACTCTCCTGGCAGTACATTGAGGTGAATGGGGAAATAGGTAAGCAGTGCCCTGAGCACAGAGCCATGATGCAGGATGGTGGATCAACAGCTGAAGGAAGCAGAGAGGGGACAATAGGAGAAGCTTCAGTTAAAGGGATGGCAAGGTGGTTGGGGTTCTGGGCATGCACTGGTGGTTGTTGGGCTCCAGGGTGCATTTGCCAAGGGAAAGCGGGGGAAGCTGGGCTCTTGTGGGTGGGGGAATGTAAAATCAGGCCTGAAGGGACAGACCTGTAATCCTAGCACTCACAGGCAGAAGTAGGATAATCACAGCAAGTTTGAGGGCAGCCTGGGCTATAGTGTGAAACCCTATCTCTCTCACTCACAACCCCCCTCAAAAAAAAAAAACAAAACTCTTCCATCAGGGACAAGAGGCAACAAGGCTTGGTGATATACTATTATGATTTTATCTGTTAAGGTTGTATTAAAAACCACAGAGTGTGGAGTTGCATGACTGTAACCCCAGCACTGGGGAGATGAAGACAGGAGGATCAGAAGTTCAAGGCCATCCTCAGCTACATTGAGAGTTCAAAGCCAGTCTGGGCTGCCTGAGACCTTGCCTTAGAAAAAGATGGAATAAAAGTCCTCAAGCCACTATATCCCCCAAATCTTGTGTTCTTTGCAGTTACCTTGATGTCAGCACTGAAGTTGTTGATCTTTTGCCAGCCTGAGTGTTCCAAGTGAAAGTTGGCCCATCTCAGCAGAAGCTCTTCTGGAGACAGTTTCATCAGCTCCTCCAAAGTCTCACCATCTCGAAGCAAAGCAGCCAGTGCTTGAAGACAAAATTAACTCCATCAATATAAAATGCCAAGATAAATGGTTTGCTTTGAGATAAATTCAATCTCACCTCAAACTCATGACCCGCCTTCAGCCTGCTGAGTACTGGGATAAGGAGTATGGGCCATTACACGTGGCTTCTCTCAGCCTTTCTTCCTCGATGACTTCATACATGTCTACACTGTATTTTAATGGTATTTACCTCCCATTACTTTCTCCGAACCCCTTCTTTCAAACTAGTCCTCTTTTTACTTTCATTTTGCATGCACGTGTGTGTGTGTGTGTGTGTGTGTGTGTGTGTGTGTCCCTCTGAGTTTAACTGGGGTTGTTTGCATGAGCAGTGGTGAGGTCACTCAGTCTTTTCATGCTGCTCTGTCACTGAGATGCAAGAACTAGTATGACAGACTCATAGCATAATAAACATCAATCCAATCTAGATGTGGTATTATGATAACAGACAGCAATGCACAATAAATGATAAGATACTACAATTTATCCTTTTCTGTTTTAAAAATTAAGAGAGAGAGAAAGAGAGAGAGAGAGAGAGAGAGAGAGAGAGAGAGAGAGAGAGAGAGGGAGGGAGGGAGGCAGGAACAGAGTCAAATACAAGCATATGAGAGCCTCTTGTCGCTGCAAATTCCAGACACATGCACCACTTTGTGCACCTGGCTTTGTGAGAGTATTGGGAAATTGAACTCTGGCCATCAGGCTTTGCAAGTAAATGCCTTTAACCACAGATCCATCTCTCCAGCCCCCAATTTCTCCTTTCAGTATTCTTCACTTTACAATTACAAAATTAGGTTGTAGATTTTTTAATTTGAACAATTTCATGTTATCTATT
>PVHP010037683.1:0-17259 GCA_004024765.1 Zapus hudsonius
CAGTTTAAGGCACAATAAACAGCTCCCCACAATGGCTCAGCAGTTAAAGTGCTTGCCTGCAGCACCTAACAGCCTGAGCTCAATTCCCTAGTGCCCATGTGGAGCCAGGTGCACGCATCTAGAATCTGTTTGCAGAGGCTGGAGGCCCTGGTGAACCCATTCTCTCTGTCTGTCTTCTTTCTCTGCTTACAAATAAATTAATTTTTTTTAAAGAAAAAGACAGAGTGTGGTGGCACACATCTTTAATCCCAGCACTCGGGAGGCAGAGGTAGGAGGATCACCATGAGTTCAAGGCCACCCTAAGACTACAGAGTGAATTCCAGATCAGCCTGGGCTAGAGTGAGACCCTACCTCAAAAAAAAAAAAAAAAAAAAAAAAAGAAGTTTCCTATCTGTCTTCAGTAATTCTGGAGACTTACTCATTTTTGTCCTGGGGCTAGGATTCTGAAATTCCCTGGACCTACAGACTCCTTGGCAAGGAAGGCTAAATATAAGGATATTCCTAGGGGTGGGCTCTGTGCCTGGGAACAACTGGGGTCCTGGTATCCATCAACAAAGAGGGAGATGTTGAGAGCACAAAGCAGCAACTATATCAACAGCTGGAACTCCAGAGAGATCTCAGTAGGAGTGAAGTTTAGTCCTTTTCAGCTTCTAGTGTCCACCGGAATCCGTCAGTGTTTCATGGACCCTCAGCCATTGATTTTTTCCCCTCTAATTAGGACTGCATTTTGCTTGTCTTCCTCCTCTTTGGTGGCCTCCTCTAGGTAGATGGGTGGGAGGGGGTTGAGGGAACTCTGTTTTTGAAGTTTCTTATTGTTTCAAGGCAACTTTCTGACTTTTTTGTTTTACAATTTTAGCTCAACAGGTGGTTAATATTTAATTCCTTCTTTTTAAAAATATTTTATTTATTCATTTTCAAGCAGAGAGAGAGAGAGAGAGAGAGAGAGAGAGAGAGAGAGAGAGAACCAGGGCCACCACCTTGTGGGTCTGGCTTATGTGGGTCCTGGGGAATTGAACCGGGGGCCTCAGGCACTGGAGCCAAGTGCCTTAACCGCTGAGCCATCTCTCCAGCCCTTAATTCCTTCTTTGATTGCTAATTCTTTAGCTAACTGGAGAAAATAGGGTGGCTGCCAAATCGGTAACCACAAACTCAGGAACAATGTTTACAGATTTTTTTTCTGGACTGGGCATGGAGTACTGTTTGGGTGGCTGTCATTCAGAGTTCCCTCTGGAAGCCAATGAATTAAAAGTTGTCCATCCTAATTTACAAAGTGTTTTAATTTTCCTTGTGTTATCTAGATCTACTGAATATCCTTTTCTGAAGTATATTTATTGCATGCAGTCTAAGGCTTGGTGGAGGATTCCTCCCTCAATGAATTTTTTATTCTATTGGTGTTGTAAAACTGACAGAAAGATAAAGGCTTCTCAGTAGGCATTGCTTAGGGATGAAATCATTCTGTAGTCTCAGGGCTGTGAGCCACATACATACACTAGCACACCCACATTTATTTAGAAATTACATACTACCGGTTTTAAATTTCTATCCTTTTTATGAACAATAACTAAAGTCATCTCAGTATCATGTTGAGGCTAAATCCAATCTCTTTTCCTTGGAGACCAGTGTCATCTTGGAACCACATCAAGGCTTTGGATGTAATTTTTTCTCGGTAATCAGCATGTGCTGGCTCTATTTAACCAGTTCTAGTTTCAATTCCATTTTTAATTTTAATTTTAATTCTAACTTCAATTCCTGGGGAGTTGTGTGTTTTTTTTAAACCTGACCCAGACGTTTAACTCATCTTTTTCCATTTGGGGAATCCAGTCCAGGGCCTCATAGCCCCCCTTGGGGCTTGCTATAAGGGGACCCCAGAATCACATTGTGGGTAACCTTTGGGCAGGCTGAGAGACCTGGGAGTTGTAGCTCCTTCCTGATAGATGGGGGTCATGGAGTAGGTGAAACAATTCAGAGATGAAGCAGAACCGTCTGTGGAATGGTGACTCCAATATCAATCAGTATGAGTAGAAGAGAAAAGGTTTATTTTCAAACCTGGGGTCCACAGCTGAGATAGATCTTAAATGACTATGGCCTCAGACCCAAATTATAGCTTTCTTACATACTCTTCACTAAAAGTAGATGTTAGGCAAGCAAAACAGGGACTTTTCTTAGGAAGGAGTTAACAAGGGAGGCCTGAGCACTGTGAAGAAACAATCTTTAAAACCTTTTTTAAACTGCTGAATACCTGGTTATTGTGTAGTCACATCATGACATTGTTACCAGGTTACCATCTACTTTTGTTTCCTCCTTCTAAACATGTTGGGGGCTGAGAGTCCCCCATTAGCTGTTCTGGGGCTTTCCAGTTCATGGAGTTAAGAGAAGAGACTAGAAGTACTTTAACATGTAACAGTAATATTTTAATAATTGGTCTATTTTGTCTTAGTTTCCAAGCAAAAAAAGCAAAGTAAATTAATAGATCAATATTTAACATTTAGTCTTTTTTATTATAACAGAAGAACAGAGAACCTAGAAATATATATCACCACCTATTGTTTAATAATGGTGCAAAACCAATTAATTGATGCTTTTTGTTTTGTTTTGTTTTGTTTTGAGGTAGGGGCTCATCCCAGTCTGACCTGGAACTCTATAGTCCCAGGCTGTCCTTGAACTCACAGCAATCCTCCTACCTCTGTCTCCCTAGTGCTGGAATTAAAGGCAAGCACCACCACATTGTACTTAATTGATGCTTTTTTGACAAGTGGAGATTAATTGTATATTCCACAGGCAAACAAACAAACAAAAAATACCTCAAAATAAATCCATACTGTACCAGTTATTTTCTTATTGCTGGGACAAAATACCTGACCAGAAGCAACTTAGAAAAGAAAAGTTTGTTTTGACTTATAGTTTCAAGATTCCAATGTGATGGGGAAAGCATAACAGGAGCATGAAATTGCCATCACATTATCCCATCAGTGGGAGAAAGTAGGAAGAGATGAATGAGAGCAGGGCTGGGTTATAAAACCCTAGGGCCCATTCCCAGAAGCACTCTTCCTCCAGCAATAATCCACCTCTGTAAAGTTCAACAACCTTCCTGAACAGTGCCTCCAATTGAGGATTAAGTATGTAAGCCTGTGAGTCTATAAGACATTTTACATTCAAACTGTGGATATCACCCTAGGGAGACAGAGGTAGGAGGATTGTAGTGGTTCAAGGCCAGCCTGAGACTATATGGTGAATTCCAGGTCAGCCTGGGCTGGAGTGAGACCCTATCTCCAAAAATAAAAGAAAAAAAAAACAAACAAAAAAACAAAGCTGGGCATGGTGGCACATGCCTTTAATCCCAGCACTCAGGAGACAGAGGTATGAGGATTGCTGTGAGTTCAATGCCACCCTGAGACTACATAGTGAATTCCAGGTCATTCTGGACTAGAGCGAGACGCTACTTCGAAAAACCAAAAAAAAAAAAAAAAGCCTCTCAAGAATTCTTTTTTTAAAAAAATATTTATTCATTTTCAAGCAGAGAGATACAGAAGAGTGAGAGTGAGAGAGAGAGAGAGAGAGAGAGAGAGAGAGAGCACCAAGGCCACCACCTTGTGGGTCTGGCCTATGTGGGTCCTGGGGAATTGAACCGGGGGCCTTAGGCACTGGAGACAAGTGCCTTAACTGCTGAGCCATCTCTCCAGCCTGCCTCTCTAGAATTCTTAACTACTAGAGTTAATAATGTGGAGGACACAACCACAGACATGGAATACAAGAAGAAATTGATGAGGATTCTAAAAACATTGATAAGTTCAAAAAATTATGTGAACAGAATATGAGGGAACTAAAGGATACCCCCAAACAACCAAACATCGGGGTCATGGGGATACCAGAAGGGAAAGAAATTTAGGCCAAAGGCATATAGGACATATTCAGCAAAATTATTGAAGAAATTTTTCCCATTCTTGGAGAAGAGTGGCCCATCCAGATACAAGAAGTTCACATAACACCAAAGAGACAGGACCAAAAAAGAAAATCTTGGCCAGGTGTGGTGGCGCACGCCTTTAATCCCAGCACTCAGGAGGCAAAGGTAGGAGGATTGCCTTGAGTTTGAGGCCACCCTGAGACTACACAGTGAATTTCAGGTCAGCCTGGACTAGAGAGAGACCCTACCCTTCAAGACACACCATAGTTAAAACTCTAAATATTGAAAGCAAAGAGAGGATGCTAATAGCAGCAAGAGAGAAACAACTCATTACATATACAGGCAACCCTATCAGAGTTACCACAGATTTTTCGACAGAAACGCATGAAAGACAGAAGGACTTGAAATGGAGTGCTTCTCTCTCCAGCCCAGAACTGCAGGCACACCTGTAACCTCCACAACCCAAGCATCAGTGAAACAATGCCATCCCACTGTTGTGTCTTCCAAATCAAACTATTGTACCCAGCTAAAATATCCCTCTTAATAGAGGGAGAAAGGAAAACATTCCAGAATAAAAGCCAGGTCTACAATTATGAATACAAAGCCAAACCTAAAGAGAATACTCCAGGAAATATTTCACATAGAAGAGTTGAGCAATAAAACTCAAGAGCCCACTAGAGAACAAAATTAGAGCAGATATAATAATGTATGAGGCATCAATCCAAATAAATGCTATACAATAACAAGGATTAAATCAAACCTTGTGGGGCCCTGCTAAGAGACATGGAGGATATAGGGATTTTTTGAGACCAGAAGGCGTCTGAGACTGTCTCCTTCAGTTAAGGAAGTTGAGATGAGTCTGAGGCCCCGATAAATCTCAAGCATATCCTAGACCCTCCAACCTCCAGGCAGGCCACAGCTGTGTCCTGAGATAAGCAGGCAATTCAAGGCCTAAACTCAGTCCAGCTGTAATAACAAACCTAAACAATAAGGTTACATTTCCTTTGCAGCCATCACCATTCTATACATGTCTAGAGTCATGTAGAAAGCACCCCTCAATTTATATATGCAAATTGAGCATTCACAGGGTACTGGCCCCTGCCAATCCACTCATGAGATGTCCACAGACTATTCTGCCCCTACTAATCCCCTTGCTGCCTATGCCCCTACCTCTGACTTTTCCTCTATATAAACAACTTTTATCTATACAATAAACAATCTTCCCTCCGTGGTTGTATTCCGAGAGTCCCGTCTCTCATAGGTTCACAGCTATTCCATGCCTCTGTTCTCCCAGCTCCATGGGCAAACAGGGAGTTGATGTGCGCAGCAACTCCCCCACTAAGCCATGAACCTACAAAACCTCAGTTATAACATTAAATATAAATGGTCTTAACTCTCCCATCAAGAGACACAAGTTAACAGGAAAATGGACCCTTCTATCTGCTATCTTCAAGAAACTTACCTCACCACTAAGGATAGACACCTTCTCAAGGTGAACAGATGGAAAAAGATTTTTCAAGCAAATGGAAACAAGAAGCAAGCAGGAGTGGCCATATTAATCTGACAAAATAGACTATAAGCCAAAAGTAATCAAAAGGGGCAAAACGGGCCACTTTGGGCTGGAGAGATGGCTCAGCGGTTAAGGCACTTGCCTCCAGTGTCTAAAGCTCCGGGTTCAATTCCCCAGTACCCACATGAGCCAGACCCACAAGGTGGTGGCCCTGGTGCTCTCTCTCTCTCTCTCTCTCTCTCTCTCTCTCTCTATCTATCTATATATATATATATATATATATCTGCTTGAAAATGAATAAATAAAATATTTTTTTAAAAAGGGCCACTTCTTACCCATCAAGGGAATGATCCAACAGGAAGACACCACAATCATAAATCTATACATACCAAACACTAGCACATCAACAGTTTATAAAGAAAAACCTACTAGACATCAAGCCAGAAATAAATTCTAACACCATCATAGTTGGGATTTCAATACTCTACTATCATTAATAGGCAGAAAATCAACAGGGAAATAATAGCTCTTAACAACATTGTAAATCAATTAGACTTGACACATCTATAGAACATTCCACCCTAATTCTACAGAATACACATTCTACTTAGCAGCCCATGAAACCTTCAAAATAGATCATATATTAGGCCATAGCACATGCTCCATAAATTCATGAAAATTGACATAACATTCTGCATCAGACCACAATGCATTAAAGTTAGAAATTAAGAAGAGAAATAGCAAAAATTACACCAGCTCCTGGAGACTGAACAACACACTTCTTAATAATGGATGGGTCATGGAAGAAATCAAAAGGAAATTGCAAAATTTCTAGAACTGAATGATAGTGAAAACACAGCATTCCAAAATCTATGGAAGACAGTGAAGGTAGTCCTATGGGAAAAATTCATAGTACTAAATGCCTTCATAACAAGGACAGAGATCTCAAATTAGCAATCCAACCACCCAAAGGCATTGGAAAAACAAGAACAATTCAGATCTAAGAGTTCCAGATGAAAAGAAATAAGATCAGAGCTTAAATTAATGAATTGGAAACTAAGAAAACAAGAAAATTGACGAAACGAAGAGCCTGTTCTTTTAAAAAATAAACAAGATTGATAAACCCCTGGCCAATTTTATCAAACAAAACGAAAAGAAGTCCTAAATTAACAGAATTAGAAATGAAAAGGGAGACATCATGACAGAAACCAGTAAAATTGGAAGAATCTAGGCATATTTTTAAAACCTCTATTCCACAAAATTGGATAACCTGGAAGAAATGGATAAGATCCTAAATACATACCACCTACCAAAACTAAATCCAGAGAAGACTGATCTCCAAAACAAAGCTATTACATCCATTGAGATTGGAAATGCAATTTAAAAACTACCGTAAGGAAAAAAATCCATGTCCTGATGGATTCTCAGCCAAATTCTACCAAACCTTCATCCTAGAACTGAAACTACTGTTTCTCAAGCTTGTTCACACAATTAGAGAACAGGGACTGCTCCCCGACTCCTTCTATGAAGCTTGCATCACCCTAACACCAAAATCAGACAGAGATACAAAAAAAAAAAAAAAGGAAAACTATAGACCTATATCCTGATAAACTTTGATGCAAAAACTCTGAACAAAATTCTTGCAAACTGAATTCAATAACACATCAAAAACATTATTCACCTCCACCAGGTAGGCTTCATCCCAGGGATGCAGGGATACAGGAATGGTTCAACATACGAAAATTGATTAACGTAATCCATAACATGAATAAACTTTTAAAAACCACATGATCTTTTCAATCAATGCAGAGAAGGTTTTGACAAAATTCAGTACCGTTTTATGACGAAATGCTGGAGAGACTGAGCATGGAGGGCTTATCCTCAACATAATAAAGGCAATATACAAAACACCCAAAGCTGGGTGTGGTGGCGCACGCCTTTAATCCCAGCACTCGGGAGGCAGAGGTAGGAGGATTGCTGTGAGTTCAAGGCCACCCTGAGACTGCATAGTTGTGGGGAGCTATTTATTGTGCCTTAAACTGCGTCAACATTGTTTTGAAGGTCTCTGTCCTTCCCCCTACTAGCCAATGCTAAGTTCATATTTCTCTGCCAAACTTTCTCCTGCCTGCAGGTTTCCTCCTAGAGATCACATGACCCCTGCTGTGGCCAGGTTACCTAGCAACCTGGTTATGCTAATTCCTAAGTAACCACCCATGCATCCCCTCCTACGAGAGGATATTTACAGAACAGTACTGCCTGTCCTGTAATAAAATGGGTTTGATCAGAAATACTGTCTTGCCCCATCCTTTGCGTCTCTTGTTCCTTTTTCATTCTCACCCCCTCTCTAGAGCCTTTGCTGATTGACCCGCAGGCCAGGACAAATTGGCACCCAACGTGACCAGCATGACCAGCGTTAGCATATAGTACGAGGGAACCAGTGAAAAACACTGAATAGGAAAGCCGCAGTAAATATAGAAGAGAAAAAGTAACCACCCACGAAGTAGCCTGACTTGTGGACCAAGGTCTGGTAAGTGATCAGTGATTATGGGACAAGAAATAAGTAAGCATGAGATAGTTGTTAAAGGTTAAAGGTTTGGGACTGAAGAGATGGATGGCGTTTGCCTGCAATGCAGAAGGACCTGAGTTTGATTCCCCAGTGCCCATGTAAAGCCAGACGCACAAGAGGGCGCATGTGTCTGGAGTTCATTTGCAGTGGCTGGAGGCTATGTCGTGCCCATTCTCTCTGCCTCTCTGTCTGCCTCTCTCTCTCTCTCTCTCTCTCTCTCTCTCTCTCTCTCTCTCTCTCTCTCTCTCTCTCAAATAAATAAATAAAATATTTTTAAAAAGGTTAAAGGTTTGAAAGAAGCTTTAAAGACGTGAGGGATAAAAGTTTAAATAAAGGATTTGTTAATATTTTTTGATTTTATAAAGGGAATTTGTCCCTGGTTCTCCCAACAGGGAGCTATAGATGGAAATAAATGGAAGAGTGTTGGTAATGCTTTGCAGCTTTATTACAAAATATTCGGTCCTGAAACAATTCCTGTAGCTGCCTTTTCTTATTGGAACTTAGTTAATGAAATAATTAGTTTTGCCAGGAAAATGCCACAGTTGCTGCGGAGATCATACAGACTGAAAGACTTGAAAAATGATAAAGAGAAGGGAGAAATAACCCAGAACTCTCAGGATAAATGCGAGGAAAAAACTTTGGCCCAGAATTGTGAGGAAAGAGACCAGTTACCAAGTGAGGATCTAAAAGAAAAAGAAGTAGATTTAATTTCTTGGGAAAGTGAGGATGAAAAAATAATTGCAGAATCAGAAAAAAACCTAGGCTGAAAATAGCTAGGAAAGGGCAAAAATTAAAACCCTGATTAATGAAATTGAGACAAAAAGGAGACCTCCAAAAATATATCCTTCCCTAGAAAATCTTAAACAAATGATGATAATTAAAAAAAATTAAATTAAAAAAATGATGATAATTTGTCAGACTCTGATTGGGAGGAAATTGAGGAAGAGGCTGCAAAATACCATAATCTGGACTGGCCACCATTAAAGACTTGTCCATCCCCCTATAGTCCAGAAGCTTCAGGGCCACTGACTAGTATAGCTATCCTAAATCCAAAAAGAAAACTAGAAGAAAAAATAGCCCACCTGAAAGAAAAAATTCAATTAGAGAAAGAACATTGAGAGTTAATTGACCAATTAAATAATTTAAAAACAGAAATTTCTAAAATAGAAAAACCTCCTCCTTATTCGTAGCCACTTTTAGAGAATAAAAATCTTTCCTTTCTGATGCTTTCGCTAAATAAAACGGGCTGATCTTTTGGCCTTTGAGTTCCCAGGCGAGGGAGCCCTGAGGAAAAGGGTGTGGAGCCATCACTGCAAAAAAAAAAAAAAAAAAAAAAAAAAAAGTCTCTTAGGTATGTTCAGCAGGGTGGAGATCTAAGTTCAAAAAGTCTAAGTGGCCTCAAACTCATGGCAATCCTCCTACCTCTGCCTCCCAAGTGCACCACCATGCCCAGCTAGAAAGTTCTTTTATTAGTCTCTGTTCTTGCTGTGACAAAATATCCAACAAAACAACATAAGAATTTTGTTCAGGCAAAGGCTGCTTGGTGTGGCCCCTGCCCTGTGTTCTCTGTGTTGTAGGCCTTGGCTGCCACCAAGCTCTGCAAGATCATTGGTCAGGCCAAGAAATATCCAAGCTTGCTCCCCTTGGTGGTGCTTGTCAGAGCAGGAGGTACTGGCCCAACACTATATGTGATGCATCTGGCATTGGTCAATCCAGAGGTCAGTTGGGACAGGAATAACAACAATAACCCAGAACCCTGGAAACAAACTGGGCCCCAATGATCAGTACAAGTTCTATTGAGTGAACATGGACTACAGCAAACTGAGGAAAGGTCCGAGTTCTAAATTAAACATTCCACCATATAGCTGCTTACAAGGAAGCTCTTTCAGAAGCCATCCACACAATTTTAAAAGTATTTCTTCTCTAAATGCATGAAATCATGTTGACCAAAAGAAAAAAGAAAAAGAATTTGGTTCAGTTTGAGGGTACAGTACATGATGGTCACTGCAGCAGGAGGAGGAGGCAGCTGGTCACACCTCAAGTCAGTAAACAGAAATGAAGGCTGGTGC
Organism: Zapus hudsonius; assembly: GCA_004024765.1. Lineage (NCBI taxonomy): Eukaryota > Metazoa > Chordata > Mammalia > Rodentia > Dipodidae > Zapus > Zapus hudsonius. The sequence continues at coordinate 10,047 of PVHP010037683.1, forward strand.
TCAACTTCTTCTGTTTTTATTTGCTTAATATTCTTTTAGATTTTTTGAGTTAGGGTCTCACTCTAACCCAGGCTGACCTGGAACTCAGGTAGTAGTCCCAGGCTGGCCTCAAACTCACAGCAATTCTCTAACTTTTGCCTCCTGAGTGCTGGGATTGTAACGGGGTGATCTGGGGGTTAGAATTTAGATAATGCCTAGCAAAAATTCCAGTGCACCCCAAAATTTAAGGAGTACCCAAATTCTTGTCTACAAAGTTAAATAATTAAAACCATAGGCAAGATTATTAAGGGATGTGGGAGACTTTATTATTTAAGGGAACATGGGGAGTTAGAGAGTTCTCCAGCCACCAGTGTGGGGAGAAAACATGGGAGAGGTTTTAGCAAAATCTCTGCTGGTCGGTCAAACAAGCAGAAGGAAAGATATCAGAGGGCTCCCATCATGAGAAGGAAAGTTTCATGTGGGAAAGAACCCAGAGCAAGGCAAAGCTCCGACTTCTGAGGGGTTAAGGAGGAGCTTGGCAACATTGTGTGGGGTCTCCCTCCTAAACTCCCACAGTTTATTTATTTATTGAGAGGAGCTTGCTTTGTAGCAGCCCGGGTTGCTGGCCTCAAACTCACAGCAATCCTCCTAGCTCAGCTCCTTGAGTGCTGGGATTATAGGCATGAGACACCTAACCTGGCTAGGTCCTTCCTTCTCATTCAGTTCAGGATCCCAGCCCAGGGAATGGTGCTGTTCACAGTTAGGGTGGATCTTCCCACCTCAATGAACCTGTTATAGTCAGTTCCTCAATTCTGGGATAAACATCCAACCAGTTTATGGAAGGGGGTTTATTTTAGGTTTACAAAATCCAGGGGAACATCATCTATGGTGGAAGAAACTGGCTCCCTTTCCTGGATCCAAGCAGAGAAAAACAACTGTGGCACGCAAATACCAACACCAGCAAGCACTATCCACCAGAGCTCAGACTGCTCTTCTACACCCATGGGCTGGAATGAAGATCCACCTCAAACACACCTTAGGGCTGGACCTCAGGTTTCCTCCCCAGTGGCACACTTCTGTAAGGACTGAGCTGGGGGGTAGAATTTAGATAATGCCCAGCAAAAATTCCAATGCACCCCAAAATTTAAGGAGTACCTGAATTGTCTACAAAGTTAAAGAATTAAAATCATAGACAACCAGATATTAAGGTATAATTGAAGACTTTATTTAAGGGAAGATGGGGAATTACAGAGTTCTCCAGCCACCAGTGTTGGGAGAACACATGGGGAGAGGGTTTTGTTTTTTTTTTTTGATTTTTTTTTTTTTTTTTTTTTTTGGTTTTTGGAGGTAGGGTCTCACTCTAGCCCAGGCTGACCTGGAATTCACTATGTAGTCTCAGGGTGGCCTTGAACTGACCACAATCCTCCTACTTCTGCCTCCTGAGTGCTGGGATTAAAGGCATGGGCCACCACACCCGGCGAGAGATTTTAATAAAATCTGTGCTGCTCAGCCAAACAAGCAGAAGAAGAAAAGGTATCAGAGGGATATGAGAGGGAAGGATTTATGTGGGAAAGAATCCTGTGCCCTCCTCACCCCAGCCTAAGGGCCTTACCTGGAAAATGAAAGTCCTAGGAAGCCACGTGGAAAAAGACTGGCCTTTGTTCTAGAGAAGCTTTTAAAACTTCTACTAGGTAAGTCAGAGAGAGAGCTCATTGGTCTATACCTGACCAATCAGCCTTTGCATCTAGGTTTGAGCTCTGGCTAGAGACACCTCCCACTCAAGGGGAGGAGGTCCATGGAGATTGCCTGAACTGTCACAACCCCCCCCCCCCCAACAAATGACCCTAACTGCTGTTAGGGTACTGGCGTGTGGAATTGAAGGGGGAAAAAAGCACCACAAAGAAGTACATACATGATTAAGAAACAAGAATATCCATTTTCATCCTGTAGGAAGCAGGGCAAAGCTCCAACTGGCGAGGGGTTAAGGAGGAGCTTGGCAACACTGTGTGGGGTCTCCTAAACTCCCACACTTCCTCTTGCCAGGGATCTGCTTGCTAGGAGCTGAAGTTGTAAACTCAAATCTAACAAAATACCTGAGTCTACGGGACCATACATTCGTACTATCACATCCAAACTACCACAGAACCCAATCTAGAAACTCCTCACATATATGCCCACAGGGTTATCTCCCAGGGGATTCTGGATTCTATTGACAATAAATATTGGCCACCAAAGACCTCTCATGCTTGTAGAGAGGCAGAAACATCATTGTGAAAATGATGATATACTATTGAAAGCAATCTACAGATTCAATATAATCCCCATCAAAATTCCAATGACATTTTCACATACCTAGAAAAAAAATCCTAAAACTCATAGGGAAGCACAAAAGCCTTGAGTAGCTAACGTGATCCTTAGCAGAAAGAGATATCACAAACCCGGTCTCAAATTATATTCCAGAGTTACCTTAGCAAAAAACATTGTAGCAAAAATAAATAAAATAAATAATAAAAATAAAAAAAAAAACAGTGTGGCACTGGCAAAAAACAGGTAGACCAATGAACTAGAATAAAGGACCCAAAAATAAATCCACACAGTTATAGCACCTAATTTTTGGCAAAGCTGTCAAAACATATATTGGAAAGCTAGGCATGGTAGAGGCAGAGGCAGGAGAAAAACAGCATCTTTAACAAAAGGCAATACCTAGCATGGGCACATGTCTTCAATCCCAGCATGGGGAGGGGGGTTGAGGTAGGAGCATTGCCATGAGTTTCAGACCTACCTTGGATTACAATATGAGTTCCAAGTCAGCCTGGGCTGGAGTGAGACCTTGCCTTGGAAAAAAAAAACAAAAATACAAAACAAAAAAAAATAGCATTGGGAAAACAGAATATTCACTTGCAGAAGAATGAAAGGAAATCTAAATCTCTCTCCCTGCACAATGTCAACTCAAAAGGAATCTAAGAGCAAAAACTAAAAACTCTAAAGGAAATCATAGGTAAAGCCCTTCAAGATGTAGGAATGGGCAAGGATTTTCTGAACAGAACTTGAATAGCACAGGAGATAATCACAAAGATTTGGCAGAGGGATTATGTGAAATGAAGAAGCTTCTGCCAAGCAAAGAAAACTATCAGCAGAGTGAAGCAACAGCCTGCAGAGTGGGGGAGTCTCTGCCAATCAGGGTATTAATATCCAGGAATATACAACCCTGCAAAAATTAAATACCGAAAGAACAAATCATCTAATCAATAATTGGACTAATGAAGTGGGGTGTGATGGTGCTGAAATTCCAGCACTCACGAGGCAAAGGCAGGAGGATTTTTCCAGGACAACCAGGGCTACATAAGACCCTGTCTGAAAAATATAATGCACACCTCAACAACAATAACAATAACAAAACAACAAACGAACTGGCTACTGCTTGTATACTTCATTGCATGGTCTGTGGTAGCAATCCCTAACTGAGAATAGCCCTCAGTGGATTGGGGGCAGGGAGGAGGGAAATGGGGGTACCAATACAATACTTGTTCATACAGTGTTTTTAATTATTAATAAATTATAGGGCTGGAGAGATGGCTCAGCGGTTAAGGCACTTGCCTCTAGTGCCTAAGGCCCCGGGCTCAATTCCCCAGGACCCACATAAGCCAGACCCACAAGGTCTGGTTCTCTCTCTCTCTCTCTCTCTCTCTCTCTCTCTCTCTCTGCTTGAAAATGAATAAAAATATTTTTTAAAAATAATTTGAGGATAAAATAATAATGATGATAATAAAAAACCAAATAGGACTGGAGAGATGGTTCAGCAGTTAGGGAACTTGCCTACAAAACCTAAGGATCTGGGCTGGAGAGATGGCTCAGCGGGTAAGGCACTTGCCTCCAGTGCCTAAGCCCCCGGTTCAATTCTCCAGGACCCACATAGGCCAGACCCACAAGGTGGTGGTCCTGGTGCATATTCTCTCTCTCTCTCTCTCTCTCTCTCTCTCTCTCTCTCTCTCTCTCTCTCTCTCTGCTTGAAAATGAATAAATAAAATATTTTTAGAAAAAAAAAACCCAAGGATCTGAATTTTATTCCCCAGTACCCACGTAAAGCCAGATGCACAAAGTGGTGCATGCATCTGGAGTTTGTTTGCAGTGGCTAGAAGCCCTGGAGCACCCATTCTCACGCTGTCTCTCCCTGCTTGCAAATAAATAATTAACTTTTAAAATAATAATAAATTCTCTGTGGGATATGGTGCCTCACTCTTGTAACCCTAGCACTTTGGAGGTGGAGGCAGGAGGATCAGAAGTTCATGACTTCTTTGAAAATGAATTTGAGATGAACCTGTGTTACATGAAAACCTGTCTCAGCCGGGCATGGTGGTGCACATCTTTAATCCCAGCACTCGGGAGGCAGAAGTAGGAGGACTGCTGTGAGTTCAAGGCCACACTGACACTACATAGTGAATTCCAGGTCAGCCTGGACTAGCAGGAGACCCTATCTCGAAAAAAAAAAAACAAACCCAGAACAATGAAAACCTGTCTCAAATAAAATAGTGGCTGGGGAGATTTCTCAGTGGCTAGAGCACTTTCTGCACAAGCATGAGGACCTGAGAGGGCCTGAGACTGTCTGGATTCGATTCCTCAGCACCTACGTGAACAGCTGGGTATGGCCATACACATCTGTAACCCCAGTCCTGTAGAGGGTATACATAGGAAAATCGCTGGGGCTCACTGATAGGGACAGAAAAATGGGGGAAAATGGCAGTTCTGGGTTGAGTAACGGACTCTATCTAAAGGAATCAGGTGGGTGTGTGAAAAAGAGGGTGCCACCATGCCTTGCCTAGTTTTTAATATATAGTTTGCTGCATTGGGTGGGTATGCTATTCACAGTCCTGGAAAACTTCATCTGGTGCTGGAAGCTCTCCTTAGCAGCCATCCCACAGTCCTGGCATCTCCATTGGGTCTCCACTGCCACCCATAGTTTATCCTAATGGCACCAATGGGCTTCTACGAAGGTAATGCAACAGGCCTGCTTCACACTGCCCATGGCCATTTCCAAAAAAAAAAAAGCCAGGCGTGGTGGCATACGCCTTTAATCCCAGCACTTGGGAGGCAGAGGTAGGAGGATCGCCATGAGTTCAAGGCCAGCCTGAGACTACAGAGTGAATTCCAGGTCTAGCTTGGACTAGAGCGAGACCCTACTTCAAAAAAAAATGTTGCAAATCCAATGACTCTCTTTCCTGCAATTCTTATTCTCCATAGTACCAGGTAGGCCACGGACTTCTTAATCTAGGGGGAAATAAAACTTACTTTGAAGAGCAGGATTCAGGCCCCTTACTTCAAAAGAACCCACATTCTTCCTGCTGTCCTAATGCAGATTACCTGGCCCAATCTCAACGGTTTTAATCTCTCAAACAATTGCAGCTGAATGGGCAGCAGTTTCAGCCCAAAGATTTCATTTCTCTCTGTGCCATCTCCATCTTCTCATACCAGTCCATTTCTATGCAAAGCAACCCTGCAAGTTCTCAGGACACAGACAGACAGACTGCAGCAAACCACTCACACAAACTGCTTCTGGTATAGTCCTGACAAAAGTTCTTTCTCACCCTTGTAAACCAAACCTCGCAGTCCATAGTTCTGAGTGCATTCAGGCCTTTTAACTTCAACCAGAATGGTCCTTGAAGCTGTACTTACAGCACTGCAAGGCATCTCTTAGGCCAAGGTTTCAAATTCTTCTACATTCCTCCTATAAATCAGTACCAAAAGGCCAAAAGCCACAGAATCAGGATTCTAGCAAGAACAACCGCACTTTACCAACCTAACCATTTATGTGTTTTTATTTTGGTCTACAGATTTGAGGGGAAGCTCCATGATGGCAGGGAAAACAATGGCATGAGTAGAGGCTGGTCATCACCTCCTGGCCAAATGAGATGGACAACAGCATCAGAAGAGTGTGCCAAACACTGGCAAGGGGAAGCTGGCTATAATATCCATAAGCCTGCCCCCAACAATACACTGCCTCCAGGAGGTGCCAATTCCCAAATTGCCACCAGCTGGGAATCCAGCATTCGAACACATAAATTTATGGGGAACACCTGAATCAAACCACCATAACCACCATTCCGAACTTTCTTTTTTTTTTTCTTAAACCAAATCTTTTCAATTTTATTAATACACCTTGGGTTCTTATGTACTTTTACAAAAAGAAAGCAGTGTTTCAGGAAGTTCTTTATTGAACACATCAAGGAAAAGAACTCTGCGGAATCCTTGGAGGGTCAGTCAGAGGTCTGGTGTGGCACTTGGTCCATCCCCGTGCGTGCGTCCCTGAGTGCGTGCGTGCGTAGCAGCTGTGAGTTTCTGGAATCACAGAAACACGTGTCTTTCATCAGTTCTATCGATTAAGGCCTTCAATCAGCACAATTCCACAGTAGGCTCAGTATCTTGAGGACAGAGACAATGGCAGCCAGGAACCCTGTGTTTACACAGGAGGGTGAGCCCAGCTTCTGGGCAAGAGAAGCCCAAGATGCTGGCTGCTGGCAAATGGCTTTAGCAGGCACATAACCCTCCCTTTGATGGCCAGGGTCAAGAAGGTGTACGAAAGGGAGTCTCACTGTGATCTGGCCTCTTTAAAATAGCATCTCGGCCACCACCTGGGCTGAGGATCTGTCCATCTGCTCCTTGGTGAGCTCAGAGCAGCGGTGGGCGAGCTGCCGCCGCCTGGCATCCTCGCTCACCATCAGCTCCCCGTCCAGGTACACACCCATGGCCTGGTCCTCCTGCAGGAATCTCTCCACGTGCTCATATGCTTTCATGTGCTTGTGCTTGACAACGAGCTCACACCACCGATGGCGAACCTCTGCATCTTGTTCCCGGAGGCTGTACGTCTGCTGGAGGCTCTGCAGAGTTCTGGGGCTCAGCGTCTTCTGCTCTAAGAGACGCTCCAGAAGTGAGATCAACTGGTCTGGAAGAAGCTTTTCAAACACCTCCTCGGGCTGCTTCCCTCGCTTCTTCCGTTTTCCTAGTCTTCCATTCACTCGAATCCATTTCGTGACCTCGGCGCCCACTTCCCGCGCGAGCCCGCTCCTCCGCGCGCCGTCCTCGCGCTCCTGCCGCAGAGGTTGCGGGGAGAGCAGAGCGAGCCGCCAAGTTCACCCCGCGGCCGCGGGCGCTCGCAAGGCAGAGAGGCCGGCGGCCCGGCGCTGGGCGACGCCTCCGCGGCTCGGCGCGGCGCGGGGCCAGGCCCCGAACTTTCCCTCCC
>PVHP010037684.1:0-17246 GCA_004024765.1 Zapus hudsonius
AGGTGGTTTGCTTTAGTAACTTATTCTGCCGAGGACCTGCACTGAAGTCTCATTCAGCAGCAACATGATAGTGCTGCTCACATGTACACTTTAAAGGACAGCAAAGATTCAATGCTGCTTGAAAGACTACTTACACGCTACTTTTACAGGGTAAGAGCATTATCTCCTATTGCTCTGTGACACTGTAGGGTGATTGAAAGTCCAGAGGAAAGTGCTTTTAACACAATTATACTATAACTCTAAGCTCACTATGAACAAATTTGCAAACTCCAAGAAATTCATATACTTCTACTCAAGAAGAATATCAACAAGCTATACAAATAAGCTGTTACATAAATGAATGGACTTTAGAAAACAGTGCAAGCAAGAAGGCAAGCAAATGTATTAGTAATTCAGGATTCAAAAGCTGTCCTATTCACTCCCAGCACATGAATAGGGACCTGCAGAAGTCTGCGTAATCTCTGGAATGAGACAGGGAGCTCTCTGCTTATGTGTGCATCTCTTAGAAGAAGGTCAATAAATGTGAGGCCTGATAAAAAGTTAACAGCCTTGGCAATTGCCTTTTTAATTTTTAAAAGCATAAGAGACACTTTTAAATTAGATTCAGAGGAATTATTTATCAACTCGGGCCCCATGTCCATGGTTTGTCTGCAGGCCACTATTTAGCTGGTGTAGCTGCCTGTGGGTACTCACACTTTCTGTTTCAAACTGTACCTGGTCACTTAGGACCTGCTTTGAGTATAAAGTCATAAAGATTAGAAAGTAGAATAGATTGTCAGTCAGGATCAATTACACCTAAGTCATTTTAAACACCAAAATGAAGATATGAAACAAAACAAAACCTATACATGAATTACCAGACTTCTTACCTGTCAGTGTCACCATATACAACCCTGGCGCCCCATTTCTTGGTATCGTTCACTAGTTTAATTGCTCGTTCCAAGGTCTCTCTGGCTTTGTGAACGATACTGTCTCCAACCTGTTAACACAAACACATTGGAAAGAATTTAACATAGTTCAGTAAGAGCCAATAGATTTCAACATATAATACTAAAATTTAAATACTAAGTATTTCTAGAAATGAAACAAGAATGTGAAAAAATAAAATAGCTGTCAATGTCACTGTTCTCACACACAAGAAAATGAATGAAAAAGAATTAATCAATACAGACTGCTTCTGAGTGTAGTAAGAAGTACAATGATTGTACACTTCTACAAGGGTCACAGGCCTCTTGGAAAAAGACGCCTTGTTCATCCAAAGCACTTCTTTATCTTTTATAACCAATTAGATTACAAATTACTCTGGATGAGTCCAAGTCTGTGTATCTCTTTCAAAATGTTTTCTTTCAGAGTGCTTATGGTAATGTATTTAGATGCTGAACTGTGATTGGTTAAATATAATGATAGAAAATATATTACAAGTGTTCAGTTTAAGTCAAATTACTTATCATCTACCTACCTACCATCTACCTTTCTATCTATCTATCTATCTATCTATCTATCTATCTATCTATCTATCTATCATTTATCTATCATCTATCTATCTATCTATCATTTATCATCCATCTATCTATCTATCTATCTATCTATCATTTATCTATCATCCATCCATCCATCTATCTATATCTATCATCTATCTATCTGTCATCTATCTATCATATCTATCATCTATCTATCATCTATATCACCTATCTATCATTTATCTATCATCTATCTATCTAGAGAGAAGGTTGCATTCAACTTATAAGGAACATTCCGTTTGTAATGTTAAGACAAGAGCTATGCATTTTATCTGTTGTATTTAGAAGTAAACAACAGAATTCATGCTTCCCCCTTTACTAAAAAATTTAAATTATCCAAACTAAATGCAAAATTAAACAGTTTGCTGGGTATACATTAGGTATCTAAACAGAGGATAAAATCAAGGTGCAGAAACTTAATTTGGATTTTAAAATAATTTCTAAATTCTATTGCAATCTTGCCTTAGCTTCCTGAGTGCTGGGATTATAGGTGTGTATCACTATGTCTGGCTCTCTATGGCCACTTTCAAACAAAATACATTTTTTAGTACACGAGTGCAAATGGTTGTATGGGTGACCACCCGACATCAAAGTCAAATATGCTTTGAGATAAATATTTAGCAATGAATTTATAAATACAATGAATGACTTTAAATGCTTATCCATTGCTGTTTGCTCTGGGCCATTTAAATGAGGAGTTCCCCTACTGAAGACCTGGTCAAGCCTGACTTCTGGAGCACTCCTGGAGGCCAGGTCAGGTATGAAGGGTTCAGCAGAACCAGGGGAGAAGAGGAAGGAGTGGTTATTAGCCGATCCCATTACTTTGTGGCAAGGTTCCTCGTCTAAAGCTATAAACTCCAACACAGAGCTAAAAGAAGATCTAAAAAGAGGAAAACAATGAGCTTTATAGTTTACATAGAGCTTTAGTCCCGACAAGTCATAAGAAAAAATATTTAAAGGAAAAACTAACTGTGAAAAGAGAGAGGTAAAGCTCAGCCAGGTGTAATAATTGCAGCACTTGGGAAGCGGAAGCAGGACCATCACAAGTTCAAGGCCTGCCTGGGCTACATAGAGATCAAGTTCACCCAGCTGAAAAGAACTGCCACACTGTCTTTGTCAGAAAAAAACATAGTCAACAGGAGATAAAACAGGAACATATTCTTTATTTTTTTGTGTGTGGTGTGTGCATGTGTGAGAGTACCTGGAGGCCAGCACTGGGGATGCAGGCATCCAAGGCTGTATCTGCTTCTTACATGGGTGCTGGGTTTAGGACTCAGGTCTCTTGGCTTGCTTGCACTGCAAGTACTCTTACCAGCTGAGCCATCTCCCAGCCCTGTCCCCAACAGCAGTGGATCCTTGCTAACAGTTCTGCGTCTTTCTATGATCGGCCAAATAAGGCCATTTTTTGTGGTCTTGATTATACTATCCGTCTTTTTGACTGTGTGTTCACTAAAGTAAAGCACATGACCACAGTCAGTAATCTGTCTGTTCTTTCTTCCAATGTGGCTAATAGCGGCGGACACTAGATTGATTATTGAGGCAGGATGAGTATGGCCCCTTCTCATCTTGCCCTCTCTTAGGAACAGGTGTGCTCTGATCATGGACTGCCCAGTCTCAGGCATTCTCTTATAGCACATAAAATGAACTAAGACATCTACATTGATTTATTATCAATTTTGAAATTCAGAAGTAGGGAAGAAATTAGGGAAACAGCCTAAAAATAGGGTAGGCATTTTGTTTCTACAGTAGTAGTAACCTTCCATTTTTCCCACCAGAGCATGTGAAAGTAATAGTATGAGCATGCAGACTGAGGAAGCATTCTTCTGTCACCAGACTACAGAAAGAAACATCACACGTGACACAAATGAATGGCTTATGGCCATTATAATCACAAAATGAAAACACATTACATTATTTTTTCGTTATAGAAGGCATTTTCCTGGTCTCAATATGAATGGGCTTCTGGAATCCACTTTGCCCATTGTAAGCTGTGGGAGACTTATTTCTTGTCTCGTTTCTGAAGCACTAACCGGGTGTGCCTCCATGACCTCCAGCTTTCATTTGGCAGGAGAAGATAATTTACACGAGTCTACTCTGTTCATCTCACAAGCACGAATAAACTCATACTCTGCTACACTGTATTTTATTTGTGTCAAAGAAACATTTTTAAAAAATATTTTAAAAATTTATTTGCAAGCAGAGAGAGAGAGAGAGAGAGAGAGAGAGAGAGAGAGAGAGAGAGGAGAGACAGACAGAAAGAATGGGCGCATCAGTGCCTCCAGCTGCTGCAAACAAACTCCAGATGTATATGCCCCTTTGTGCACCTGGTTTTAGGTCGGTCCTGGGGAATTGAACCTGGGTCATTAGGTTTCACAGGCCAGTGCCCTAGCCACTGAGCAATCTCTTCAGCCCTCAAAGAAACATTTTAAGAAATCAGCTTTATTTTGTAAAAAGTACCTTTTTCAATTGCTACTGATCCTTGCAAACTAAAGGTTTTGACTTATTATGCTAGCAAATATGGAATGATTTCTTTATTCTGACTTATGGACAAGCCAACCTAATGATACAGTAAAAAGAAATTACTTAGTATCAAAGTTGTAAATTTTACTAAAAAACTGGCACCGAAGCTCATGCTAATATATGAATATGGGATATGTAGAAATATGTGTATGCTAGCTCAAGAATTATGAAATAAAGGCACAGAATTTTCACAGAAAAAAATTCACAAATCCTCAGGAATATGTGTGTTTATAGACCTGGTCTGAGAAAAAGTAAACATATATCATGGAAATGAAACCCTTTAACCTAAAGTTTCAAAACAAAACAAAATTCTTTACTGAACATTGTTTTAGTGCTACTATAGTCTCTTAAGAAACCTAACAAAACTACAGCTAGAGTTACCTCAATGCATGGCATTCTCCCAGAAAAGTTAGCAGCCGTATAACCAAAAGTGACATTCGCGATCAGCTTGAGTCCCAGCTGCCGGGCGTCGAGCATCCGCAACAGGGCTCTGTCTTGCTTGTAAGCCTTCATTGACTGCTTCACCATGAATCTAGTCTTCAAGATTTCTTCTAGCATTCTTGGTAGGACACCCTTTCTTACTGAAGGCTATCATAAAGGAAATGAAGAATGTGTGAAATCCTCAGACATCATAGACTCAGGTAAGTGACTAAGGAAACACGCAGTAAACAATGACTGACTCATGAATGGGAACATGCTAACGAGAAGGGGCACAGGAAGGGTAGCTGCCAACAGTCATTACATCTGACTTCTTTTGAGAGGACTTTTCTTCTATGAGGTTCCTGTAATGTTTATAAATGAATGCAGCATTTCTATGTACGCTCAAGAAGGCTGCAGGAAGGGGGATGTCAAAGCGCATAAGTAACCACCCAACAAATCCAGAGGAAAATGCTGTTGAAAGCGCTGAGATCCCCATCTTTCCAGAAAGACACATGGTACTTGCATCACTTGTAACCAACCTCAGTTTGTAAAGATCTCATCCTAATGACCCCACAGTGATCTCATGGAACTCCATTCATCTACCTGGAAGAGTGATGAGCTGGGTTGACTCTGCTGACATTCAAACCTGCAGCTCCATGGACTCTAGGTATTTCAAATCTGGTGCTTAGACAACTAAGTCATCCCCTCCGGCCTATATTTATTAGCAATCTGGAAGAGGGGATGAATAGTGAGGTGATAAAATTTGTTGTTGCCAAAACAAATCACTTGTATTAATCAAGACTAGGGAGAATTTACAAAAGCTCCAGTAGGAATGCCAACCATAAACCGCCTTAACTTTGATGACTCATGGACACGTGTAAAATAACGCATGTCAAATCGAACAATTACAATCTAGGTATAAGACAATCACACTCCTGAATATTAAAATATCTTATTTACATTAAGCTTTACACACAGGGTCAAAATGTAGACCAAGTTTTAAAAATGCTACAAAAGAGATTAATAATCAAGCAATATATGTGACATGAGAACAGTCTAATCTATATTTGGTGAACCTTTTGAAGCAGCCACAATTTCCCTCCTTTGTTCTATTATTGTTATAATTACTAATCATATTAGTTGTACATATTAGTAAGTTTCAGTGTGACATTGTCATTCGTATGTATATCATCCTTTGGTTGATTTCCACCCCTACTTCCCTGTCTTACAGTCTGTTTCACTCTCCTCCTCCTGCTGCTACCTTCACCTTCCCTAGAGTCCTCCTCACACTTTCAGGCTACTTCTCCCAAATCACATCTTCACTTATGAGAACATGTGATACTTAATCTTTCTGTGTGTGGGTTATTTTTGCTTAATATGCTGACTTCCAGCTCTATCCTAAAATGGCCTGACTGTTCTTTATGACTGAATACTTTGTTGTTGTGTATATATCTTTATCATCATCTTTACCCACTCATCTAGGTTCTCCAGGCACCTAGGCTGATCCCACACCTTGGCTATTGTGAACAGCACTACAATAAAGATGAGCATGGAATTATTATTTTTTTTTTTTTTTGGATTTTCGAGGTAGGGTCTGACTCCAGCCCAGGCTGACCTGGAATTTACTGTGTAGTCTCAGGGTGGCCTTGAACTCATGGTGATCCTACCTCTGCCTCCCGAGTGCTGGGATTAAAGGCATGCGCTACCATGCCCATCTGGAATTATCTTTTTGTAAACTGGTTTTGTTTCCTGTAAGTGGGACTGGATCATGTGGTAGTTGTATATTTAGTTTTTACAGGAAAACTTCCAGTATTTTCCACACAGACTATACTAGTTTTCTGTTTCCACCAGCGGTGTATAAGGGTTGTTTGCCTGTCTTCTTGCAGGCAGCCACTGTGACCCAGGTGGAATGGACTCCTGGTGATATGTGTTTCTCTGATGGCTCATGATGTGAGTATTCCTCATATACTGATTGGCCACTTGTATTTCTTGAGATCACTTGCTTATATTTTATATTACATTATATTTTGAAGCAGGGTCTTACGCTAGCCCAGGCTGACTTGGACTGGCCTTGAACGCCTGGTGATCCTCCTAGCTCAGCCCTCCTCATCACCAAGTGCTGGGATTAAAGGCATAAGCCATCACACTCAGCTCTGACCCATTTATTGACTGAATTATTTATTTGTTAATGTGTTAAGCACATGTGTGCACACGTGCATATAAAGCTACAGGTGGGTGAGGTCTCTTCCACCATTGCTTCTCCCCTCCTTTTTTGAGACATGGTCTCTTGCTGAACCTATAGCTTACTGACTGGTCTCAATGAGTGCAAGCCTTCCCAGCACTAGGGTAACAGTGTGTTCCCCATCTTTTTCTGGAGCAGTTTCAAAGTTTTAGCTTTACTATTAAGCTCCTAATTCATTTAGAAGTAATTTTTGTACAGGTTGGAAAGCAGGGGATCTAGTTTCCAGTCCTCTCCATGGAGACAGCCAGCTTTCCTAGCACCAGTGTTTGAAGTAACTGTCTTTTCTCCAACATATATTTCTGGCACCTTTGTCAGAATCAGATGCCTGGAGACACTGGCTTATTTCTCAGTCCTCTCTTCTATCCATTGGGCCACACATCTGTCCTTGTACTGACACTGTGCAGCTCACGTTATTATAGCTTTGTACTGTGTTTTCACACTGAGGATTGCAAGGCTGCCAGGATTTCCTTTGACTTAGCATTGCTTTGGCTACTTGAGATCTTTGCTGCATCCATGAGTTTTAAGATGATTTTTTTCTAGTTCTGTGAAGAATGCCACCACTATTATGATGGCATTGCATTAATCCTTGGGTGTGCTTTGGGAGCATAGCCATTTTAATACTACTCATTCTTTCCATCCTCTCAGATTTCTTTTCTTGGTGCTCTAGAATTTTAATTGCAGAAGTCTTTCACTTCCTTGGTTAGCTTTATTTTCAGTTGTGTGTGTGAGGCTATAGTAACTGGAACTATTTTCTTGATTTTTTTGTTAGTGAGGCATGCTTTAAGACATAATATAAAAGAACTGGGACCAAATACACAATAATGTTAAGTGTCCTGATATCTAAGTTGCTAGCACTACCTCTTCCTCATAGAGAAAGACATATTTGACAAGCACATCAGAGTCAGTGTGTGAGTGATGTTGGGGTAAGCTCTACCATCAACCATCCTGTTTCATGATTCTAGCACGGACCCACTCTCTGCTGTGGAAGTAGAAAAGAAAGATCACCTCCCAGCCCTTCTACTACTCTCCTTGATTCAGAAACCGTTCCCACTACTCTCCTTGGTTTAGAAGACTTTATTATTTTTTTCATTTTTGAGGTAGGGTCTCACTCTAGTCCAGGCTGACCCGGAATTCGCTATGCAGTCTCAAGGAGGCCTCAAATTCATGGCAATTGTCCTATGTCTGCCTCCCGAGTGCTGGGATTAAAAGCGTGCGCCACCACACCCTCTTCAGTTTCTTTTTGAGGGGAAACCAATGAGAAAAGAAAGGGACTCCATTATTAGTTTGGATATCTTCTTAACCAATTAATTAACATAATCAATTAACATGTGCATCTATTATAATCATTGCATCTATGATGGTCTCAATTTAATTTAAAATAATGTAGATGAATAATTAGTAGAGTGTACATTCACATTAAATCAATTTAAAATTTCAAAAGTAATAGCTACCAATTACCAGATTGCTAGTTAAGATTGCCAGAAGGCAGATGCTATGTGTATACATTTATTTGTCAGTATTTCATTGATAATTAAAATATATGAATTCTAAATTCAACCAAAAAAGCTGTATTTCTCTGAAGTGATTTCTTAGAAAATATTTTGACTATGAGAGAAAATAGTCAAGTGAATGCAGTCTTTGTTTTCTACCACTTGCCAACAATATCCAGACAACAATTTGTTCTCTAAAAGCTAAAGCCACAGTTGATTCCTTTTACTTACAACATGGTTATTACCTTGACAAAAGCCACTCCATTGGGGGACACTGTGACATCATGCCTAATTTGGTAAAGTAAATCAGGAGGTACTCGTAGAGAGGTACAGCCAAATTTGAACTCATCACACCTGTTAAGAAAGACAAATGACACAGTATAGTGTTTTAGGCATCTTTTGCATTCCATTAGAAATCCATTTCAAACATCTAACTTAGGTTACTATGCTTAGTAATATGCTTTCTTGGCTCATTACCAAAAACTTCCAATATTCACACTTTACTTCAAGAAACAATTCTTAAATGTCAGAAACTTTAAAATTAGAGCTAAAACTATACTAGAACACCAAATTTCTAATCAACATGATTTCCAATATTAAGTTCCTTAAAGAAAAAAAATTAAATAAAAAGAGTAGTGTTTTCCAAATTCCCTTCTTCATAAAAGACAGGGTAACTGATTCAATTTCCACAACATTCTCTATGAAAGAGTGTCAGACTAGCCTGTAACACTCAGCCTCAAATACACAAACATCATTAAAAAGGAAGACTGCTTTTCTTGTAATTCAAGAAGAATGTCCAGTCCCTTGGTGATAATGTAAAATGCTACTTTGATTCAGTTCATGTAAATTAATAAACACAGGGGTTGGGAGCTGGCTCAGGGCAAGTACTTGCTGTGCAAGCTAGGTGGGTAGTCTAATGAAATCAGTGAGGGCTGGGCTCACTGAGAAATCCTGTCTGAGAACGACTGACCCGTTTCCACACATACTCACTCATATGTACCCACACCCTCACAGGAACACACGTGAATACACATACACAGTGTTGAAAAAAAAAAACCTAACAGTTAATTACAACTTTAAAAAATCATACCAAGCTAGGCGTGGTGGCACACACCTTTAATCCCAGCAGTTGGGAGGCTGAGATAGGAGGACCACCGCAAATTTAAGGCTTGCCTGAGATACAGAGTGAGTTCCAAGTTTGCCTGTACTAGAGTGATACCCAGCCTTGAAAACAAAACAAAACTATCAATCATAGCAAGGAGGTTGGGGCTTTTCAGCTTACTGGTAAAGTGCAAAGTTAGCAAGCACAAGGCTCTGGGTTCAGTCCACAACATGAAAGAAAAAAAATGAAATAAATAAAATAGCCTATGTCTAAGAAAAGTCAAGAAGAGACGACAGCTAGAACTATAAAATTGTAATAACCAAACTGCTCCACTGAAAGGTGACATATAAATGCATTTTCATCCTAAAGGAGACCACTGATATTCGTGGAGAGGTAGACAGAAAGGTCCTCTCCATATGAGCCATCTACCCACGAAATAGAATCATATCATGATCCATGCCAATTAATAAGACAGCTACAACGAGAGGGTCAGCTGTGCCATCACCACCATCATGAGAACAGTGTGAAGTACAGAGATGCAGAGAAAACCTCCATAACCTCAGTAAGAAGGACAAAGCACAACATCAGGAAACATGAAAAAATATCTTACTTTCCCAAGTTCTCCACGTGGCCCAGACAGGTCGAGAAGCAGTAGTTGTAGGCAATCACAATAGAAGGATACAGCGACTGGAAATCCAGAACGAGAACAGAGTTGCTGTAGAAGCGGGATTCGGGCTCCATAACCAGTGGAACACACTGCGGGGCTCTCATCTGGGATCTCTGCTGAACACTAGGCGTCACAGGAATGTAGTTCATGGGTTTAGCAAAGCGCAGCATCATTGACTCTACACGGTACTGCAAAACAGGAAAGGAGAGGCGAGGAGAGACTGCAGCTTGCAGGGCAGCACTGGTCATGTGCTCTATGCTTCGATCCAGTGCTGTCATTTCTTATGTCACAATCTCAGTGTTATTTAGGAACCTTTCAAGGTGCCTGAGGGCATACACACAAATCCTTTTCTATTCTTACAACTTCCGTAAACACTGCAAAGTAGTCAAGCAACTTAGAGTAAGTCAGTCAGCCTGGAATTTTGGAAAGACAGATATAATTAGATTTCTTTTTATCTTTAAATAAAGTTATACCCTAGTGAGTAGATATAGGAAAAACAGATGTGCAATTTAATAATTTCATTTAAACTAATATAGTTTTTCGAGGTAGGATCTTGCTCTAGCCCAGGCTGACCTGGAATTCACTATGTAGTCTCAGGTTGGCTTTGTACTCACAGCAATCCTCCTACCTCTGCTTCCTGAGTGCTGGATTAAAGGTGTGCGTCACCATGCCTGGCCTCAAATAAATATTTATTAAATGAAATAATATCATTTTCAGTAAAGGGCTTAACAAAAAAATAATTGTACTCTTGGAAAATTAGTTTCAAAGAACTAAATTGCTATCAAGACCACATTCTTATTTAACATTTAAAAAACTATACAGATCACTAATACTGATTTCCAAATTCTGCAATGTTCTATTACGTCATCTATTAGGAGCTGGAACAAGCCAAACCTAGAAACATACAGCAAGAGGCAAATGTCTTTGTCTTTGTTTCCCAATTTTAAGGAATGTTTCTAATTGTGCAACAGGTTTAAGTACTCAACTATTGCTTGGTTCATAATAGATACAAAGTTAAAAAAAATCAAATTACTTCAAACATATCCATAGTCAGTATATCATTTATATAAAACTTTGTAAGTGTACAAGAACATTAACTTCCTACCTGTGACCCCCTTGTCAATACATGTAAAAATTGAATGCCAAAAAGTCTAGCCATTTCACTGGTTTTCCCAATTAGGTCCAGCTGTTCTAACATTTGGAGATTTCCACGGACACGACTAACGTAATGATCAACCATTTTCCATCTGCTGAAAAGAATCCATGCTGTAAATCTCAGGGAAAAAGTTGGAAAGGTGCAACCAGCAACAGTTCCTGTCCCAAACCTCCATTTTACAAGTGAGGTGACTTAAGTCACAATTATGAGCCTTTAAACAAAGCATATTAGGACTTAAACATTAGAAAATTTCAAGCATCTCAAGGGACTAAAACTCAGGTCCAGTTCTCTATTTCACTTGGAAAAATAAGATTACTTATCTTGGAATACCCAATTAGAGGTAGTCAAGCATGAATTTAGAGACTATATGACTTATAAACAAATCACCAAATAAAATTTTTAATGTTAAATTGAATATAAGTGTTTTATTTCTGTGTATATATGCCTTTTTCCCTTGTGGCAAGCACCCAACCACCAAGCTGTAGCCTCATCTGTAGAGAACATTGGGATCTCAAATTCAGTTCTCCTATGGTTTCATCCACTTTCCCAAGATTCCTCAAAAGGAAATGGGAGATGATGATATCATCAGAAAATCATTCCCTACACATCAAATTGTTTTTAAAGCATTATCATTTCTATCTTTGACACCATTTTAGCCTTCATTTTAATAAGCCAATATAACTTCATTTTATTTTTTATTTTATTTTATTTATTCATTTTAAGTAGAGAGGGAGAAAGAAGGAGAGGGAGAGGGAGGGAGAGAGAGGGAGAGGGAAAGAGAGAGAAAAGAAGAGAGAGAGAGGGAGAGGGAGAGAGAGAGAAAGAAAGAACCAGGGTCACCACCTTGTGGGTCTGGCTTATGTGGGTCCTGGGGAATTGAACCCGGGGCCTTAGGCACTGGAGGCAAGTGCCTTAACCACTGAGTCATCTCTCCAGCCCAAGATAACTTCATTTTAAATAACAGTCAGGAGTTCCCTCCTCTTCCTTTTGCATACTAGAGATTAACCCAGGGCTTGCCACACACCAGGTGAGCTCTGCAAGCCCAGCCTTGGACTTCGTTCTTTAGGTTCTTGCTGCCATTTTGTCTTTAAATGAAAGAAGAGGCAGCAACCTTAGTTTTCAGCTATGAAGGAAAACTGGTCCTGGAGTAACTCTCATGCCCAGATCAAGAGTCAAGGTATGTGTTTTGAGGCAATGAACAACAGGTAATGCAAGACTATTCCTGAGAGAAGGGAAACTCAGGAGGTGAAGCCCAGCTCAACATGGAGACTGTCCCAGGCACAGTGCAGTATGCCCGTCAGGCAGAACAAGGTTGACTGAAGCTTAGCTTCAGATAGCTCCCAGCTGGAACTGTGCTGTGGGACTCCATAGATAAGGGAGTGCAAGCAGCAGGAGCCTGGAGTCAGAAACAGTTTCTGGTGACTGACTAACCCATGGCTGAGCCGAAAATAAGCAGAATGAAACCACAAGGGACTCAGTAGAAAGTAGCTGCTTTGGGACTGAGTCTGGGCAGAAACAGGAAGTGGAGGCCTAGCAATTCTAGAGTGGAGAGACCTCATTATCCTCTTATAAACGTGGCACTTCTGCTTCAGGACACTGTATATACTGTACAAAACCAAGCACTGCTGATATTGCATAGGAAGCTTTTCCACATAGTACCCAGACAAAGGAACATGGCTACTTAGGAAGAGGTAGAAGAAAAAACGATCTCCTTGTAAAAAGACAGTCAGGACCTGCCTGGACCCAGAACCTAGTCATGGCCCAAAGCAAGGCCTCTAGGTCCACCATAGAAAGAGCAAGGGTGCTGAAAGAGCCCACTGCCGAGCCCTGGGAGAACAACTTCCAAGGAGTGGTGCTGGACCGAGAGCAGCGAGCGACAATGCTCCTGGATGGTTGTGCAATCCCAGCACTGGGGAGGTTCACAGAGGAGCCTAAGATTGAGGCCAGATGGGCTACCTGGAAAGTCCAAGGCCACCCTAGGTCATGTAGTGAGTTCTTGTCTTCAATCTCAACACAATGTATTTGAAGCTCAAACACATTATGCTGAGTTTCTTTAAAGAAATCAGAAGGCATGATCAAAAGACATTATATACATGGATAAAATGTAAAAAAAAATCAGGAGGTATAAATTAACTGGCAAAAGCAGTCTACAATAACAGAAATAACAGTGCTTACCTGGATGGCTAGCTTATGTGTAGACTAAGTGCAAATATGTCATACCCATGACATTTCTTGGGTGCATCTTTGGTTACACAGTGGACAGATATGTTCTTCAAGGTAACAGAGCAATATACTTTAAATGTATACACAACATATAGGTGAATGATGCTGACTTAAATGCAGATACATCCTCCTTCAAGAACTGTAAAACATTACCTGTATAAATCTGTCTTGTTATCAAACCAATCTGACAAGACACGAAAGGTAAACAGGGGAAACCGCTGATGAAGAATGTGAAAGCTCACATTTTCAAAAGTGTAGTTAGTTAGAGCCACCTTAAAAAAAAGAGTAAGACACAATCATAATAATGCTTATGTGTAGCAACTTTGGTTCTAAAAGATCCTAATTTCACTTTAAACTTTTCAAAGAAGATATGAAATATTATTTGAAAAATTATTTGTGTTATAACTGAATCATAATTAATTCAAAACTATGTATAGCTTACTAGACACAGACAATTTTCAAAATCTATAATCCAGGAAGTATAAACTAGTCTGTCTTACTACAGTATCCTGAAAACAGATTTCTTCAATAGTAAGAAGTGTGTGTACACACACACACACACACACACACACACAAACACACACACACACAGATTGTCTGCTTGTTCTGTGAGAAAAAGCAATGGGATAAGGTAAAAAGGTGACATGTTTAAATGAGGAAGGATCAAGACACTATGAACAGCAAAATGAAAGCCCATAGTGAATGCAGTCAATAGAGCAGATAAATGAAAAGTCAAGTTAATGAGGACCCGAATCCAGATTAGCTAGTCTAACCAAACAGGTTAGCTTTGGAGGGAGATACCTGACACTGACCTCTGGACTCCACATGCATGTGGGCATAAGTCCACATGCCCTGCACACACACGAACACAGGCACATAACACACACACACACACACACACACACACACGAATGATGAAAAGGAAAAACCTAGATGGCTTTCTCGGAATGCAGCTAAGGTGGGAAAAGAAGAAAATAACGAGGAAGACAGAGAACGGAGTGTCACCATACAGATAACCAGGTTCCTAAAGGAAGGGAACATCTCAATGGCCACATGGAACCTTGTTACTATGCACCTGAATCTGTGCACCTGAATCCCAATGTGCCTGGCAGCTGCCACTGGATCTCACATAGACTCTTAAGTTGCGCAACATCAGCTACATCACATATCCTAATTATTCACACCCAGATTTTCTAGAGAACCATCTTCAGGAGCCTCAGCAGAGTGCTACCGTGAGGAAACCACTGCAATACCAGGTAGCATCCACGTTCTCACTGCCTCACCTGTACATTGACCACCACGTACCAACAGAGGAACCAGCTATGCTCTTACTTTATGTAAAACCAGGGCCCCACTGGTGAACTACAGGTAGCACCCACTATCTGCTGAGTTGAGTCAGGCTGTTCTCAAGTCCACTGGGCAAAAATGCCCATGGGGTGTCCAACTTTTTGATGTTGCAACATGATGTCATTTACAAATATGCTGGGCCAATTCATAGCCATCCTGGGATGCACATGGCCTTTCGGCCGCAGGTTGGGCATGTGTAAAAGTTGATAATGCAGAAGACTTGGGACTATTTGTAGTGCTCCAGGGAAGAGTCACACTTTCCATCATCAAGCAGTTAACAAAGATCTTATTATGTAGCGGCATTGTGTTATTCACTAAAGATTCAAGTATAGAGGGAACAGTAGGGATTTTACGTTGTTAGTTGTTTTTCAGTTAGTTTTTTTTTTTTAAAGAAATACTCATTTGTTTGCAAGTAGAGAGAGAAGAGAGAATGGGTGTGCCAGGGCCTCCAGCTGCTGCAAATGAACTCTAAATGCATGTGCCACCTTGTGCATCTGGCTTTATGTGGGTTCTGGGGAATCAAACTTGGGCTATTAGGTTAGCAGGGCCTTTAACCATTGGGCCATTTCTCCAGCCCTCAGTTAAGATTTTTGAAACAATAGAAACTGCTAAGTGTCGTGAGAGACGAAGAGGGGCTGCAGAGAATACAGGCTTTGAGGACTGGAGTTCGGATCCTAGCTGGGGCCTGTGGCCCTAGCAGGCCTGCATTGGGATGGGGGATGGGCAGTGCCCACACCAGAGTCAGAGGAAAGCAGTGAACGTCACAGACAGCCTGCCTCAAGCAATGTGGAGGGTGAGGAGGACACCCACAAATTGTCCTCTGACTTCCACATGTGCACCATAGCAAACCAACATCACACACACACACACACACACACACACACACACACACACAGATGTAAAGACAAAACTGTAAAGAAGCCTCTTGTTGCGGTCAACTTTCTAGTTGCTGCGCAGAAAGAACCCAAGCAAAAGCGGCTTATGGAGGAACAGGTTTATTAGGCTTACGGACTCGAGGGGAGACTCCATCCTGGCAGGGAAAAACGATGGCATGAGCAGAGGACATCACCTCTGCCACAGCACTGCAAACAGCGGCAGGAAGGTGTGCCAAAGACTGGCAAGGGGGAGCTGGCTTATAAGCCCGCCCCAACAACACAGCTCTAGTGAGGTTCTAATTCCCAAATTGCCATCAGCTGAGGATCGATCTATCAGAACACATTCATTTGTTTGTGGGGGACACCTGGATCAAACCATGACACCTCTAGGACTATCCAAATCCAGAAAAACTTTGAGAGCTTCTAGTACGAAGAAAATACTCAAAACCAGCTGTGACCCAAATCATAACTCCTGACATTTCAAGCACAATGTGAGATATGAGATACTAAGACACTACTTCTCCCAGAAAGCTCCTTTGGGATTTTGTGGACACTGTCAGAACTAATTTTGATTTAAAACGTGACAATAAAGCTGTGCAGATGACTCAGTGTTAGAGCACATGCCACGTAAGCATGAGGGTCTCTTGGGCTGGAGATAGCCTAGTCCGTTTTCCTAGAACCCACACGAAAGGATGGCGCACGCTATGGTTATTCCATGCACTAGTTGCTGCTCTTGCTTTGGGTTAGAGAAGCTTCCCTTTTCAGATGGCAGTGACTCCTGGGGACACTCAAAGCTCGTCAAAGTGCTGAGAAGGGACAGTGGAGACATGTCTATCACACCCTCTGAGGCTCAGAGAACATAGTGAAAGAAGTGGGGCAAAGAGTGTAAGAGCTAACGGATGGGAGGAGCGCTTTGGAATCCTGCCTTCCAGAGGCAAAGTGGACAGGTGCATTCATGACCTCACAGTGGCTGTCATCATTTGCATAAGGCCCATCAAACTGTTATCAGGGATGATGGAGGAGGGGAAAAAAGACATCAACACCAAAGAGGGCTGGCTTAGTGTTTAAGCGTGAGGGCCAGAGTTTGAATCTCCAGGTCCCATGTAAAGAGCTGGGCATGTCTGGGTCCGTGGGTTACTTAGGGGGTTGCAGCACGCATCAACTCCCCGTTTACCCACGGGAGCTGGGTGAGCAGCGGCTTGGAATAGCCGTGAGCCGAACGAGAGATGAGACTCTCGGGAGACTGCGGCAGTGGGCAGATCTCATTTTATTGGTAGATTGCAGCTGTTTTTATAGAGAAAAGTCAGAGGTAGAAGCATAGGAAGCAAGATCTGTGAGAGAATGGTGATTTCAGCAGAGGAAATGAAACCTTATTGTTTGTTATTTGCAGTTAGGCTAAGTTAGGCTTTGATCTGCTTATCTTATCTTGTGGCCTGCCTAGGGGCTTTGGAGTTTTCAGGATTGCTAAGATTTACAGGGGCCCCTGGAATTTGCCTCAACTTCCTTCAGAAGGAGACTGTCCCAGAAGGCCTGCCAGACTCAGCAAAGCCTTACTTCCTCCATGCCTCATTAGCAGAGTACTACAACTCCTCCTTTTTGTTTTTATAATGGAGCAGTGGCATCATAAGCCTCTGTTATTTTAGGCAAGGTTTGATACTGTACTAAAACTTGATTGGTAGCGACC
>PVHP010037685.1:0-17253 GCA_004024765.1 Zapus hudsonius
GTAATGAGGGGCTGAAGTCTGAGGAGCGGGAATGAGGTGGAAGGGGAGGGCCAAGGATAGGGGAATGTGAGGGGGAAGGGGGAAATGAAGAAGGGGAAAGCCAGGGAGAGGAAAGGAGAGGAGGAAGGGGAAGCATGTATAAAGATTATAGTCTAGGAGGGGAAATTGGCATTAGGTAGATAATTTTGCAAATAAACATGTTATGCCTTGAGATCAGGTAGACTGAGGGTCTAATTTGCATTTGCAAGAGCTGAAGGCATTTTGGTGGAAAATATAATAGGTATAAGAGTCCAGAGATTTAAAATGGTCTGACAAATTCAAGAAATGTAACTGTGGCTAGGCTATAGGGGAGAATGTTTAAAACTGAAACTGGAGTCTGCATTTTAATTTTTTACACACCGAAACCAACAATGATTAATGGAAGAATGGAAAAATGGGTAGAAATACAATAAAGCATATACAAAATGTTAATGGAAAGATCCCGGTGAGTCCATGGATAGTCACTCATTTTTGTATATTTTTTTTGTCCACTTTGCAGCCTGTTTGGAAATGTTCATAGTAAAATATTGGTTGGGGGAGGGGAACTGAAGAGGTACTCAGGGGCCAGATCACATTGAGCCTTTTTGCACAAAAAAAAATTTGGGAGCTGGAGAGGTGACTCAGTGATTGAGGTGCTTGCCTAATGACCTGGGTCTGATACCTCAGTACCCAGGTAAAGCCAGATGCCCAAAGTGACACATACATCTGGAGTTCTTTTGCAGTGGCTAGAGGCCCTAGTGTGCCCATTTTTTCTCGCTTTCTCTTTCTCTCTCTCTTTCTCTCTCTCTCTCATTTCTCGCTCCTCTCTGTCTCTGCTTGCAAAAAAATAAACTATTTAAAAAGTTTGGACTTTATCCAAAATGGATTGAAAGCCATTAAGAGATTTTGATGATGGGAAATACTGGTTTTGTTTTTTTCAATAGCTCAGTCTGGCTGGAGTTGTCGGTGTAACTCAGTTGGTGCAGTACTTGCTTGGAATGCATGAAGTTGATCCCCAGCCTAGCATGCTGAGGTTGTTATGTGGTTATGTGGTCCCCATGACCACATAAACAGTGGGTGTTGCTACACACCTGTCATCCAGGGGTGGAAGCATGAGGATCAGAAGTTCGAGGTCATCTTCAATTACATGGCAAGTTCAAGGTCAGTCTGGGATACGTGAAATCCTGTCCCAAAAGAGGAAAAAGAATAATCTGTCTGTGTTGAGTAAGGTCAGCATCAGAGGGATGAGTGTGAATTGAACAGGAAAGAAATCTGGAAGACAAGGAGACAAGGATGGTGGCTACAGTAGCTAGACTCAGATGGAGTTGAGATACAATATAAAGACTAAAACAGACTTAATTAGTGGGCATAGTGCTGAGGACAGCTTCCAGAATTTTGTCAGGAAAATGGGAAATGGACCTTGGAAGTTGGTTAGTTTGAGACTTACACCATAACTGGTTCACACAGCAACTCTCATGTCTACAGCTGTATATCTGGGTCTGATATTTAGAGGTAAGACCTGGAGATTAGACATCATCAACATATTAAAGCTATTTAAGACCACGTGAAGAGGTGAGATGCCTGAAAATAGAGCTTTCCAAGGCTGGATAGGAGGCAATGAGTGAGAAAGTACAAGGAAACTAATCATGGTTTGGGTTCAAGAAATTGTAGCAGAAAAGTACCTTACGATGAAACGGGTTTTGATGACCATAATTAACCAAATGCCCAAACAATTCAAGTCACCCATTTCTCAGCAGGATGATAAGGTAATTAATTAATCAGGATGATGTAGCCCCAGATGAGCTGAGATTACAGGGTCTCCAAAGTTGAGATGTGGGTGCTACAGCTTGTGAGAGCCACAAGAATCAAAGGAAGGAAATGCAGGTCCCTCTTCTGACACACATCAGCTTAGGGAAAAGGGGAAACTATGATGGATAAATCTGGAAGGGTATGTGGAAATAGCTTTAATTCCGAAGATGCTGGGCAGACTTTGGAATAATAAAAGGAGCTGCTGTCCCAGGGTGGAGAGCTGCCTCTAGTCCCTTCGGTTGCATTGGTATTTGCATACAAATGGCAGATCTGAGGGTATTTCCAATGCATATGGATGAGTGAGTGAGCTTTCAGAAGAACGCGAAATGGAAGGTGGGAAGAAGCTGCCTTATGCTATTGTAAATGACCTTTCCAGGATGGGACCTGTTCTGCTACTCAACATAATAACCAGAGTGCATTGAAAATCACTAGCAAGTATTCATTATTAGCATCCAGGTCCCTAGGGCAATCCACAGCCCTTTATGAGTGCTGGCCAGAAATGTACCAATGAACCTGGGGTGAATAATATTAGGCCCGTCCTGTCAAAATATTGGTGATGCTCAATGAAGAGCACAGTTGTAGACTGACATTCCTGTACTCTGACATTTGCATTGAGGAAGAAACTAAGGGTACAATTCAGACGCTAGGCTGAGGGAAGAGAATGAAGGTATCATGAGTACTGTCTGTGTTCCAGGCTCTTTTCCTACCTAAGGTGATGCTCACACATACACTTACCTAATCTGCTGTCAAAACTCGAAAAATGGCTTCCTTGATTGCATTAACTCCTCTTTTAGAATAACAAATCCCACGAGACAAAGAATCAAAGAAACTTGTATAACAAACACATTTGTATTGCAAGCCTACTGCTTTGTAGGCAGCATAACCAGATTGGAACCTATGACAACCTGAACTCTGCGTACCTTCCTGCTACCCATTCTGCCTCTCATTGGGATTTTGGGGGGTAAATGCAGGTTGAGTTTCAACTTCCACAGATGCCTTGGATGTTCACTCAGTGCTGCTGGAGGTACTCCTCCTCCTTTTGTCAGCAGAGAGGGGCACACTCTGGGCCTAGTTGACTCCCCTTACCCTAGCTGGCGTGGCCTGTAGATTGGTTCTTCCAATATGAAAAGAGGGAAGCCCTTATGGAATGGAGCAGCTGAGACGTGAGCACTAGTGGAGTTCATCAACAATTTTCAGTGTCTCTCCCCCACCCCAAGACATTCACATGCAGCTCATTCCAAGGCTGGGCTGAGACGGTCCCAGTCAGCCATCGTTGATGCCCTCTTCAAAGGCTGGTGGCAACCATTTTCCCTGCCTGGACTGTAGCAAAAGAGCAGACAGAGGAGCTGTTGAGTGAGCGTCCCATTGCACACGGGTGAGAGTGTGAGCTCTGTCCCTCAGCCTCCGCTGGCGAGATGAGCTTCCGTCATTACCCACTCCCACTCATTGAAAACACAGCGTATTTTCCCAGGCCACTAAGAACTCTGTCCTAAATACCCTAGGAAGCTTTCAGTTCTTTGGCTCTAAGTTCCCAATGGAAGGAGTTTGGAGTGATGATGATGGGCTATGCATTGTGAAATCCATGGGTCATCTTGAGAGACAGAACAGGGGGTCAGACTGTCACTTCTGTGCTTTAGAAGAAAAGAGATTTGGTTGCTTAGCAATTGTAAAGAAATGAAAGAGGATCTGGGGCACCTTGCAGACAGATGCTTGGTAAGAGCTTAGGGCTGTTGACGGACTCTCTGGGTAGGTCTTCGCTTGAGAAGCTGAGGTCTGCTAGGTATGCCTTGGTGTAGGTCTTGTAAAAGAGTATGCGCACATTTCATTTATTTGTGTTTTCTCTTCCCATCAGTATGTCTTAGTTACGGCCATGCAGGGCTTCATGGTGTGACTGCACCCACAGGTATTTAGTTGTTCCCTTGTGAATGGTTAGAAAGTTACTTCTGCTTTTATGTTATATAAGATACTGCAGTGATTAACCACAAACCTATCTGCCTTGCCTCAAACGTTCTTCGTTCTCATTTTATCGTCTTGAGCTGAGATACAGGCTTCCATTTTCTGTGGCCCTCTATTATTCCCTATATAGTCTCTGATCAGCCAGGTAACCAGGAGTACCTGGCCTCCCTGTTAATATGTGCACAGCACTGTGTCTCCTAAAACCAAACCATGTAGACCTGGGCTTCAGTCATTCAGGATGATTGTTGGCTCTTGAAGCATTTCTCTGTGTTAGGGGCAGAGTTTGGCCCCTAGAGCATTTTCTCATTTATTCTGCACAGTTGTATAGGCTGGCACGCTTTCTTATCCTCCTTTAAATGAAATTTAAGCAGATGAGACTATTACTCAACAATAAGTGAAATAAATGGAAGTCACATGCAAGTCTGACTTAGTTTATGCACAAACCTGTTTAAAACCAAAGTCATGATGTTGACTCAGAGGAAAGACTAAAGAAATGTTCTTTTTTATTTTTATTATTTTATTTGTTGTTGTTTTGTTGTGTTTTTTGTTTGTTTGTTTGTTTGTTTGGTTTTTGAGGTAGGGTGCCACTCTAGCCAAGGCTGACCTGGAATTCACTATGTAGTCTCAGGGTGGCCTCAAACTCATGGTGATCCTCCTATTTCTTCCTTCCAAGTGCTGGGATTAAAGGCTAGAAATACTCTTTTTGAGTCAGTTTTCAAAAAGTCCTGTTTTTATCGAAAATTTGAACATGAATGGGGGAAATTGAAAGACAATTCTGTCCTGTGGACTATTCCTCCAGATCCCAGGGTAGGATTCCCAAACCAGCCACAAGGCTTGCTCTTGCTCTCTGGGCTTTGGTTTTGTAATCTCCTAACAGTGAGGTTTAAGGTGGGGAAACACTCCAGTTTTCCTAGTTGGAAACATCTATGATGCCATATGTGTGCATTTCATCACGATCACCTGAATCTGGTATATCTTGACAGTGTGCTCAGGGGTTGGCAGGGAAACACAGGTATAGATGCTTATTGGTTCCAGAATTCCAGGTCTGGCTTGACTTCCTGACAGACAGGTCAGCTCACCCTCCTAAGGCTCTGGTGCAGCCGAGAGGTGGAGTCAGAAAGAAGAGCTGCTGCAGATGGAGGAGCCAGCTGTCTGGCTCATGTCAGCCCATGACTTTGAGAGGAGCCGTTTGGCAGAGTTGTTGGCAGGAGCTGCCTTGAAGCCTTGGTGCTGGAGGAGTCTGGGCTGGGGGGGATCCGGGATGCAGCAAAGGTGGCTGGTGGAACAGATAACTGTCTGCTGAGCAGGGTGCCGCTCTTCTTGCTGCACTGACAGGAAGAGCAAGTGCCAACCAGCCAGGCCGAGCTCTTGATGCCTTGATCTGACAGGCACAGTAGGATGTCTTGCCTGCACACCACACTCCACGAAGGGTTTATAAGTCTCCTGTGCATCTGGCTCTTTCAGGAATCAGGAAGGTAGAGGGGAGGACAGCTTAGTTAATAAAGTGCTTGCCTTGCAAACATAGGACCTAAGGTGGATCACCAGAATCCATATAAAAAGCCAGGCACGATGATGTGGTGGTAGATACTTGTAATCCCAGCACCGGGGAGACATAGGCAGATAGATTCCTGGGGCTTGTTGACCAACAAAGCTACCCCACTTGATGAGTGCCAGGGTAATACCTCAGAAAAGGTGAGTGGCACCTCAGAAATGACACCCAGTGTTATTCTCTAGCCTCCACTCACTTGCACACGCACATAAACAGAAATTAGAAAGGGCTCAGGTATCCTTCACTGTCACAAAGTAGGAAAGGAAATTCACCAGCTCAAAACAAAAATGTGTGTTCGCAGAGTTTGCACTGGATGCACGGGAGGCTGCTGAAGTTCAAGGCTCTGTGGGCAGATGACACTGCTGTTCTCCAGATGCGTGAAGCTTATGAGACCGTCCTGAGATTGTGTTTACATTGTCACAGAGTGACTGGGGCTCCTTTGTGGTCTTCGATGGACCGTGCCATCTTAGGAATCTGCAGAACTCAATCAGGAGATGAAACAACATCCATTGCTTATATGTCAGACTAACGTGAATACAAGATAATCCCTCTTACCTCATGCGGTTGAGATAGAGTTGACAGTGAATTTGAAAATTTATCAACAATGACATGCCTTCAAAAAAAAAAAACAATTCACTAATTTTGATGAAAGGACTATTGAATAATGAGGCTTATCTTAGAGTGTGTATCTCATCCTCACATCCTCAGTGACAGAGATCAGCCTAATTTGTATTTATTTGACATTGTGTGAATACACAAACACCTCGTAAGCTCATGCTTTTATGATTGTTTCCAAGTTATGTCTACTCCATTTAATTAGACAGTTGTCATCTTTTCTTTGAAACAATCATTTTTATTTCATTCTTTAGCATGAATATTACTTAAATAAGAATTGCCCAGCACCAAGAGATATGGGAACAAAAATTACTGGTAAATATACAATAGAGCTGGAATGCAGACATGTCTAATCCAAAAATGTATCTTAAGGACAAATTTAAGCATATTACAGTAATTTTAATTGTACCACCTCCTGGGCATATATATATATATTTTTCTGGGCATATATTTTTAATCCCATAATGCTGTGATGAAAGTCTAATAGGATGAAAATTTGGTATAATCTCCATTCTGTACTATGAACTGTTCTATATGTGATATATATATGATGTTTACATGTATAGAACAATACTCAGTAAGCTTTTTCTGAGAGAGGCTCTCTCTGCACCAATTATTCAACTCTTCCATTGTAGCGTGTGACATGTTCGTGTTCTAATAAGACCATATACAAAGTCAAATGGTGGCCTGAAGACCATAGCTTGCTGACCCTCATTCTAAAGAAGTACTAGGAACTCAATAGATACTCAGTTTACGATGCTAATCTTCTACATGAGTGACTATTAAGTGCTACAAGAAGCTTCTCTGAATAGGAATTGCTTAGTGAGAAGGGGGCTGTGGTTGGATACTGACAGCTGCAGAATGGGGCAAACAGTCTCCTTGTTGGAGTCTTGTGTGGGGTTAGGAGGCAAAAGTAAGCCAGGGAAAGGGCATGTTGGCTGAGGAAGGAGGAGGAGATTATGCATGTAATGGGATGTTTATAGCACACTGGGATCCCCACACATAGCTATAGCTTTCTGAGTAGAGACCTGGTCATTTAAAAATATTTACTACAGCTGGGTGTGGTGGCCCATGGCTTTAATCCCAGCACTCAGGAGGCAGAAGTAGGAGGATCACTGTGAGTTCAAGGCCAGCCTGGGACTACATAGTGAGTTCCATGTCAGCCTGGGCTACAGTGAGGCCCCTACCACCAAAACAAAAAAAATTATGATATATTATTAGGCATTGCAGTAAAATGATATATAATAAAAGTCAGATAATTGATCTTACTGTCATAGAACTTGTGTCCTATGGGAAGATACATATTAAATATGCATAAGTGTGAAATATAAATATAAATATTACTAGATACTATGTAGGAAAGCAAGGGTGCTATGAGAGACCTAAGTACATGCTCACTAATGAATAATAAGTCTGTAGAGAAAAGCTTAAGAAAGAAAATCAAATTTCCTTTTAGCTTTCAGACATAATTAACAGGATTTTTTTATAACTTTACTTTCTAGCTCTTTGTGTGTGGTGTGTGTGTGTGGGAGAGAGAGAGCGAGAGAGAGAGAGAGAATATAGAAGAGGAAGAGAGATGTAGAGATGAATAAAGGATATCATGTCACATGGCCCCCAAACAGATTTCTGAGAACATTTTTAGAGCACTCTAGTGTTGAATCAGTCTTACTAGGCAGTTCATTTAATGCTGGAAGTTCTGTTTATTTCTAGTTTGTGCTGTATTAATTGCATCATAAAGAATAGTATGAGTCTCAATCATGCCTTTGGTTATTTTTATATCAAGTTTCCAAAGACACAATTGCTGGATTAAATGATATGAGCAGCTAAGTTTCTAGGTAATACTGATAAGTTACCTGGTAAAACAGTGTGCAAGGATATTTTGTAAGTGTTATGGTCATCTCCCACCTCTATTCCATCTATATTTTTTCTCTGCCTCGCATTTCTAGGGTGTTTAAGTTCATCCCAGGAACTTGCCTGGAATGAAGGTCAGAAACAAAATTCATAAACATGTACCCATCGATTTTAATCTGATCCCTTTGGCCTTGCCCTTCCCAGGGCTCCAGGTTCTTTTACCCTTTCTGAGAGGAGAGATAAGCTCAATTCTCAACCACTAAGTGCGTGGGTGAGTAGCTGGGCTATAGTTGCCCACCTATGTTAAAGAAAATTACTTTTATGGTTCCTGGGCATCATTTGTAGATGAGTATATGGAACCTGGTGACCCAGAAATGTTAATGTTCTTCAAACTGGTAAGTAGGTAACTTCAAACAACTAATGTGGTTGTTTAATGAGCTAACCTCTCATGGGGCACAAATTTGACATGTCTGAAAGCTATGCTTTTTATGATGAATAAAATGTATGTGTATATTTTGAAGGTAATAGCTCTGCTTATCAATGTCTTGAGACTTACAAACATCACTAGTTTTCTCCAAAAATTGACACCATTATATAATATAAATGAAAAGGTAACATAAAGTTAATTTAATGTAAATTAATGTTACCACTGGAGTAATATACTTAATGAGTAGTTTTGAGTCCTTTTTCAAAATACGTTGGCTGTCTGCATTCTGGTTGTATTGAGATATTACAGTTGTAAGTTTGAAATCCCAGTTCATTTGGGGACAATGTCCTCTCTAAAGTGTCCTGAGGGTTAAAATAAGAATACTAGGTTGAGACCCATTAAAACAAAAAAAAAACTGTTTATAAAGTATTACAAATGATACAGAATATATGACCTACATTCCCAGTACATAAAATTGAAAGGATGGATGGATGGGCGGATGGACCATTGGATGGATAAGTATGTGTGGACATTGGTAAGTGTCCAGTCACTTCCGCAGAGGATGATAAATGATAAAGCATATTCTAGAAGCTCAGTGTGATTTGGAAGGTAGTATTAAAGTCTATCTTTCCTAATACTGAATCTAGCAATATTAAAATTCCTTGCTGTGTTGGAAGAGAACGCTGATTGGGGTTGCACCAATCTTTGGGGACACAATCCCTTGGGCTC
Organism: Zapus hudsonius; assembly: GCA_004024765.1. Classification (NCBI taxonomy): domain Eukaryota; kingdom Metazoa; phylum Chordata; class Mammalia; order Rodentia; family Dipodidae; genus Zapus; species Zapus hudsonius. Next base: position 8,955 of record PVHP010037685.1, read on the forward strand.
ATCAATGATGCTACTTTAAAGAGACGCTATGGGGCTGGAGAGATGGCTCATTGGGTAAGAGCACTTCCTGTGAACGCATGAGTCCCTGAGGAGGCCTGAGGCTGCTTGTGTCCCATCCCCAGGACCCACACAAGCAGGTGGGCACGGCACATGCAGCCTCAGTCCCATGGGAGAGTAGAGACCGGACAATCGCTGTAGCTCATGAAAAAATGGCAGGATCAGTAAGAGATCTGGCTCAGATAAGAATTGGCAGAAGTGTGGTGGAGTGGGACACCCCAAGTTCTGCCCGGGGCACCACAAGGACACATACAAGAGACTATACCATGCAGAGCACACATACACACACTTCATCACACACAGAGAGAAGCTTTGGCTGCGTGTGGTGGAGTACCCGTCCTGTCGTTCTGAGCTTACAGACGGCCTTGGGGCGCCTGAGTCTCAGTGCTTCCTTACAGTGGGCTGTCTCTAACCTCTTCTCCAGTCCCTGTCAGGGGCAGAGACCTTGCCAAGACCCGATCTCTGTGCATTCTGGTGAAACTGCAAAAGCAGACTGATTAGCACATTGTATAGCTGCCAGCATGCTTAGCCAGGCCCAAAGCTTCCTCAGCACAATTTGAGAAGGAAAATTTCCGATCAGAATTTTTCCTATAAGTCTCTGAAACTTGGATTTGAGCCTGCTATGCAAATTAGGTCTTTTTTCTATTACTTGACAAGCAGGTCGCCTGTGAGTCATTGTTGTGGGATGGTTTTGATCTAAACATTGTTGTGTGCCGAAAAGGCAAAAAAAAAGAAAAAAAAAAACTTTTTCTTCCATTTGGTTGCCTCTTTAAGATTAGTCTGCGCACAGTTTTCTCTCCTGCTTATGAACCTTCATGTCCTGTGTATCACTCATCTTCCGAGCCTCTAAGTCGTCCCCAGGCTGTCAAGGCAGGCCTGTCACGAGCTCTGCCTCTGACCCCACAGTTTCTTGTGGCAGTTCCCCTCCCCCAAAAGTCTCAAGTTAGAATCATCACGATTCTATGAGGTTTGTGGTTTCTGTTTCACAAACGTGGAAACAGGTCTAAGTTCAGCCAGCCAGTGGGGAAGAGGCAGATGCTGATACCATCTCCCTGACGAGCGAGTTCCGGAAGGCAGTGATTTCATCTTTGCTTCTGAGTTCACCCCATGGAGGACAAGATGGTTCTTGGCATGTAGGGACTTAGTAAATGCTTTCTGAACTTGACTCAACTTGAGAGTAGATCGATGATGGCATCTTTGCAAAGAGGACTTCAGCTGGCTCCGTCCCCTTCGCTTGGGAATGGAAATTTGTAGCTCTCAGTAAAGATGCTGAATTTAGGCTCTCTTATCCCAACTAAAACTTACAAAAATAGGTAAGATAGCAAATGACATACTTTGTGACTTTTGTAACACTTGGAATCTCTACTGCCCAATTAAGAGCATGACTTATTTATTCTCTCTTCTATTCATATGCTTGTGTCTTTCATTCTGTTCTTTAACCATTCAGCAGATACTCACTGACCATAAAGCCTCATTCATGTTTATGAGTCAGTATATGATGAGACTAATAAGAAAAAATATATAAGGTTATTAATGTTGGTTATGACAAAAGGTATTTGTGTGTGTGTGCGTGCACGCATGCGTGTGCATGCAGACACATGTCATGTGTGGAGGACAGAGGAGAACTTGAGAGTGTGAGTCCTTTCCTTCCACCTTCGTTAAGACAGGGTCTTTCTTGCTCTTTGGTTACTGCAGATGCCACGCTAGCTGGCCCACAGACCTTAGGATCCTCCCAACACTGCATCCTTTGCCTTGGATACATGTGCTACTGTGTCTGCTAAGTGTAGGTTCTGGGGAGCCACACTCCAGTTGTCAGGCTAACCACTGAGCTATCTCCTCAGCCCAAAAGTCCTTCTTCACAAACAAAAGACTATATACATCAAGGAAGATTAAGACTATCTGTGTCCATGATTAAAAGGGTATATAGGACAGGATTCCTTTTATATTAACTTGCCTGTGTATATAATTCTATGAAAGATAGATGATAATCAAAATATTAATGATGGCTACCTCAGGCTTCTGAAATTTTAAATATTTATCTTTACACTTCCTATAATATATGACAGTTGTGAATAAATGTGTAGATCATTTGCATTACAAGAACAATGAAGCTCACAGTGCTGAGAAACAATTTGTAGAGTGTCTACTATATCCAGAAGACTAGTCTGTGGATAGCTAGGTAGCAAAAATTCACCTGAATTCTTTTTTTTTTTACTTTGATGACACATTTCATAATTTTTGTGGATGTTAAAGACTATTGGATTCTGTAGCAAGAATCTTTTTTGAGTTCTCTTACCTGAAAGTCTGGATAAGTCATAGGTTAAGGGTCTCTTGGCTAAACTAGAAAGGTAAGACAGGATCTCTGTCCTCAGCCAATCTTTGAATAAGGGGGCTGAGCAAGAGTCTAGGTGAGTCGTTGGAAATCAACAGTGAGTATGGAAAGTCCAGCTGAGAAAAAAATGTCCCCAGAGCCAGTGGGCCAGACTCAGACCTCATGGGAGAGAGGTGGTTTTAGTTACCATGAGGAATTTCTGGTCATAAAAGGTTGAATCAGTGAATTAGTGACAACAGCACCTACTGGAGAGATCTCCCCAAGGGGAGCCTGTGGAGAGCAGTGGATTGTGATGTGCCTGTTTGGGACGGAGCGAGGGCAGGTTTTATTAGAGCACTGCGGACAGGAAGCCATCATCCACTCATAAGATGACTTGCTTTAGAAAGTGCAGTGTGTCCTACGTCTAGAAGCCTTGTCCTTGTTTGCTGTCATGCTTCAGGCAACCTCACATGGTCTGCTTCTGCTCTACTGCAGAAGAGCAGTGGGGAGATGGCCTAGAGCTGGAGTTTGGGCAAGAGATCAGGCAGGTTTGTAGCCCCGTAACTACTCACTTAAAAACATGCTTTTCCAGTCACAGGCCCAGGGACATTTTAGGCTTAGAATAGCTTGGTCTTTGTTTCTGTTTCACTTGGTTTTGGTGACCTACAAAATATTTTAAGAAAATCAGATTAAGAAATGCTGACCAATGATATCACATCACAAAGACATTTTGGTCCCTAGAATAACTTGAAGGAAAAACACAACCTCAAATAAATGTAAAGTTGGTGAGGAAATTGTTTCCTTGAGTTTTAGATTTTTGCTCTCGACCTCTTGGTAGAATCACTCCAGTAAAGTATAAAATCAGTTTGTTGTATTAAATACCTTTCCTTCATTCCTCCAAGATGAAAATTCCAGATGGAATTTCTTTTTTCTCCTTAGATAAAATTGTCCTTACTACTTACTTTCCCTCATCCTAATCTTTTCTGGTGTGGACCAAGAAATTTGAATAGGAATCCAAAGACATCTTTGGCAAAATACACTGAGGCCTGCTGGTCATGCTCCTGAGAATGCCTATGTTGTGTTAGTTGGCATAGTGGTTAACAGAAATGGGTCTGTGGTCACTTCACACTGACAAGAACTGAACTTGGGATCTGTCAAGCTTACAGGGAAGTGAGAGCATTGGAAATGGATTTCAACCGATACAACCATTTAAGAAATAGTTCTACAGATTTTATGGCACTGCTTGTTTTCAACTTCAAAGAGTCCTCCTTCTTCTTGCCTTTCAGATTAGTCTATTAGTAAACCAACTTGCCAACAATATGGCCAAATTTTGGTTCAGGAAGAAGCCACATAATATGTGGGTGCTATATTATAATATTTCTACAAACTTTTCATAGCTCTTGTCAACCAGGAACAACCAATAGGAATACTAAATTTTATCTTTGCTAATTCTGCTTACTTTCTCAGTGCAGAAACTGGACTATTGGAGTTACTAGCCAACTTATCTGTGATTACATACCTTACTTTGTGGTGGAAAAATAGCAGGTCTATGCATTCTGATTGCTAAAATGGAACTCTCCCCATGATGTGAGAATGCTCGATAAATTACTTTGATAAATTACTTTTCACTGGCTCCCAGCTAAAGGAAATCTCAGCTTAGATACTGAGGCTTGAACTTGTACCCACTGAGACATCGTCTAAACTTCAAGCGACCACTGTCCTATCTCTTCTTCTATGAAGCCTTTTTATTTCTAGCTTCCACAAGTGAGTGAGAACATGCAGTATTTCTATGTGAGGCCCTCTAGGCCCTTTGTTGGGCTTGTGTGGGAGATGTGCCTCATGTGAAGCCTTGTTTCTCTTGCCAAATCAGAGTATCTGAGGCCACAATTCCTGAGCAGTGGTGCAAGCCTCAGAGAGCTGACCTTTGGTGATTCTGTAATCACGGAGAAGCCACTTGGTTACATTTCATGGCAACATATTGCACCCAACTATCTATCTCACAGGCGTCTGTCACTGGGAACGGAGTAAGAGAGGAGATAAGAGACAATGAGTTAGTAAGCAACAATATCTTCTTATCCCTGAAACAGAAGATCACAGAAAAATACAAAACAAAAACCTATGTATACTGGGTGTTCTTTTTAAAAGTCTTTTTAACATGTTTATTGTCAATAATTAGGTATATTATGTGAGCAAATCTTATGGTGGCACCCCCACTTCCCTGCTCCCTGTCCCCAACCCCCTGGGGGCCCTCCTTGGTGGCATATTGGATCAGTGCATGAGTAGGGAGTAATGAATTATACAAGAGGTAGCCGTTTTTTTTCTTTGTGTGTTGTTGCTAAGGGGGGAAATATCTCTGGATATTCTCCCCCACCATGGCTCTTACAATCTTTCTACCCCTTCTCCCACTCAGTTCCCTGAGTCATGGTGGGTGAGTATTAAGTCTACTTTATTGTTGAGATTGTGTCTCTGGACTTTTGCTTTGGGTTGTATTGGGTATTGTTGGTGTCTGTCTCCATTGTCCTTTCTTTCATGGGTTATCTGACTTGCTGTGGAGGTATGTCTCCTTGTTTATCTCTCCACTTTCTGAAAGGTTTCATTTGGGCCTACATGATAGGTTAGGGGTGGCTCATCTCCTGCCTGGACGGCGGTCGTCATCCCATTTCTTGGTGGAATTGGGTTGTCCATGGGTCTCGCTGCCTTCTGAAAAATACAAACAATTTCCATTAGAAAGTGAGATCAGAATAGATTTGCCCTGAGCAAATCTTAGCCATTGATTACCCTCCTAGGTTTTTTTCTTTATTATCCATAATTAGATAGACTTAATGAGCAAATAATGTGTTGATGTCCCCAATGCTTCGATTTCCCTCCTCCCTGTCCCCAGTCAGCTGGGTATCTCCTCTGTGGGCAAACTGGATCAGTCCACGGGGTAGGGGATTATGGATAGTCTAGGAGTCAGCCCGCCTTAGTTCCACCCGCCTTAGTGTGATTTTACTGAAGGGGGGGGGGGCGATGTCTCTGGGAATTCTCCCCCACCATGGCTCTTAAAATCTTTCCGCCCCCTCTTCCGCTCAGTTCCCTGAGTCAGGGTGGGTGAGTATTAAGGCTGCTTTAACCAAAAAAAAAAAAAAAAAAAGCCAGGCGTGGTAGCACATGTCTTTAATCCCAGCATTCGGGAGGCAGAGGTTGGAGGATTGCCATGAGTTCAAGGCCACCCTGAGACTACATAGTGAATTCCAGGTCAGCCTGGACTAGAGCGAGACCCTACTTCAAAAAACCAAACCAAAACAAAACAAAAAAAAAAAGCCTGTTTTATTGTTGAGGTCTTAGTGGCCTCTGTTCTGCTTTAGGTTTGTTGAAGATCTTTGGTGTCTGTCTCCCTGGCTTATCCTGGGTTGACTGATTGGCTGTGGTTATAGGTCTCTTGCTTATCCCACCACTCTCTGCGGAGTTTCATGTGGATCCTCCATGGTAGGTCTGGGATGGCTCATCTCTTGCCAGGAAGACAGCTGTTGGCCTGAGGCTGGTTGGTAGGGTTGGAAGAGCCACAGCTCTCTCGCTGCCTTCTGAAAAATACAAACAGAATCATGACAACAGCTGCGTCACAATTTTTTTTGACCATTTTCACCTCATGTTTTAATGTGTAGTCTTATAAGAAAAGTAATATGACAATGTAATGAAAATATAAGTGGGAAGGGTTCATGTAGTCTCATTACCTATTTTTTTCATAGCCTAATTTAATTGATATTATATTGCTCATTTGGCTTTGTTTTTTTTTAATTTTTTTAATTGTCCATAATGAGTTACAGTTCCCCAATGCCCCTCTTCCCCATCCCCAATCAGCTGGATATCTTCCTCTGTGGGCCGTCTGGATCAGTCCTTGGGGCAGGGGACTATGGATAGCTTAGGAGTCAGCCTGGTTCTCCTGGCCCTAGTGTGTTGTTACTCAGGGGCATCATGCCTCTGGACAGTCTCCCCCACCACGGCTCCCACAATCTTTCCGCCCCCTCTTCCGCTCATCCCTGAGTCGTGGTGGGTGAGTATTAAGGCTGCTTTAATGTTGAGAACTTAGGGGCCTTTGTGTCGAAAATCGTTGGTTTCTGTCTCACTGGCTTATCCTGTGTTGATTCAGTGGCTGTGGGTCCCTTGTTCATCCCAACATTCTCTGTGGGGTTCCATATGGATCCTCCACGGTATGACTGGTGGCTCATCTCTTGCCACAAACTCAGCTATCGGCCTACGGTCGGTTGGTATGGTTAGATGGGCCACAGCTTCCCCTGGCAGCTTGTGTAGTGCCTTCCAGCACTACACTACCATCTGGGGGCTGGTTACCATTCCGGACCTCGATGGGTCTCTCGATGCTGATCAATGGCATTCTGTGGTTTCGTCAGCAACAGGGTCGTCACAATTTTTTATTGACAGCCTTCATACATATACACAATATACCCTGATCATAATCCCCTCCCACAACCCTTCTTTCCTCCTCCCCTTCTTATCCCTCCTTAATTGGGTAATATTATATATAACATGTCTACCTTGTCTTTGTTTTCATTTAGCTATGTAATAGTGAACTATTTAGTGAGAATATATGCTTATTACTTGAAATTCCAAGTTGCTGTTGTTCATATGTAAAATTGGGACAGTGATAGTAGCTGTCTTCTGGGGTTATTGTAGGATTAAGTCGGACAACAGTTGTACTGTGACTAGTTCATTTCTTGATGAAGACTGAATAGTCAATGAGTTTGGTTGTTTTTAGTATTTTTAGAATACTTAAATGGACAAAGCAAAACAGTATTGTTTGTAGTAGGCCAGATATGCTTTTAACCCCTTGATCTCTAGAATTCAGTGTTTTACTAAAAATAGACTTCAGTGTGTAAGCACATGGACTCCAAATCACTAGGTTGCTGGTTTTCTATCCTTGGGGAAACCACCTAACCTGCCTAGCCCAGGTACCTCATCTATAAAACAAGAATAAAATGGCTCCTGCATTTCTCACTGGTTCCAGCTGCACAGCTGTACTGATCCGAGCATCCTGCCCACACGAACCTTTTCCTTCATCTCTGCAGCCTTCACTGGGCCTCTAGATTCGCACCACAGGTGTTCACTCTCCTGAAGAGCCTGTTCTCTGAGACCGAGGCCCCTCTCCCAGCGATCCTGATATAAAGATCTCTGAGGAAGCTTGTAAGTGCTTTCTCCCAGCCTCTGGGGCAGCCCTACTGGAGGGAATCCAGAGCAACACCTTGAAGCCACTGCTGAATGTCCCCAAGTTGGAGAACAGCCAGACAGAGGGGCTGAAGGCACAGAGAAGTTTTATAGTACTGATTGTGTCACTTGTATTAAATGCTCGAACAAAGAAAAAGGTCTTGGGGTCAGGAGACAGAGGTGGAGACAATATGGGCATCTTACTTTGTATTTAATGCAAATGTGAAGAGTCAATAAATCAGTGATTTTTCAATAAGAGAATAGACCCAGAAATTCCTATGTAGGAAAAATAGAGACTGCACAGCATAAAATGTTTGGAGCAGTTCCACTTTCTCTGATGAGATGGCATTTTTTAAGTTCATTTCTTTAAGCTCTGTGTGGTGAAGCTACTTAGCTTTATAGACTACACATTTGATATGTATATATCCTGGAAAATAAAATTTAAGGGAAAGGAGTTGCATTTTGATTTAAGAAAATCAGCAGAGAAACTCCCTTGAAGTAGCATTTTAATGGAGGTTGATAGGAACTCTGAGATAAGCCAAAGAATAATCGAAAGAGAAGCTACCTTCAGGAGAAAGCATGGAAAGTGTCACTCCAAAGCTTTTGTCATAGGGCAGACACAGTTTGAAAGGTGGCTGAGGAGCAAAACGGAAGAAAACAGAGCGGAACTGTGTATGTGTGTTCATGTGTGTGCGTGTGCATGTGCGCGTGCGTGCGTGCATGCGTGTGTGT
>PVHP010037686.1:0-17294 GCA_004024765.1 Zapus hudsonius
CACACACACACACACACACACACTATCATAGTTTGATCCAGGTGTCCCCCACAAACAAATGAATGTCTTTTGGGTAAATGATCCTCAGCTGATACATCCTTGATGGAGCTGTGTTGTTGGGGGCGGGCTTAAGGGGTTATAAGCCAGCTTCCCCTTACCAGTATTTGGCACACCTTCCTGCCGCTGTTTCCAGTGTTGTGGCAGAGGTGATGTCCACCCCTCTGCTCATGTCATCATTTTCCCTGCCAGGATGGAGTCTCCCCTCGAGTCTGTAAGCCAAATAAACCCTTTCTTCCACAAGCTGCTTTTGCTTGGGTTCTTTCTGTGCAGCAACTAGAAAGCTGACCAAAACACACACACACACATGTGTATACACACACACACATATATATATATATATATATATGTGTATATATATATATATATATATATATATATATATATATATATATATGTCGTAGTCAGACACAAGCCACTGAGATGATTCGCTAAACCAGACACAATTTTGGGGAGGAAAGTATTTATTGAAACTAACAGATCCAGGGGAAGTTAAGGACAAAGGCTGGCTCTCTTTCACAGATCCAAGCAGAGACAGACAACAGCCCACCACCAGCACCTCAAGCAAGAAAGCACTTGTTGACACTGTAATTCACAAAATGCAGAACTGCCAGACCTGGTTCTGTCTTTTCTTTTGCATATCTATCCCTAGTATTTTGCATCCAAATTAGAAAGGGCCAGTCCCCAGGAGGCTTGGCCAGTGACACTTCCTCCAGCCAGAAGCCTGGAGACAATGAACAATTTAATAAACACAAATATAATAAATTCTATTGGGGGACATTTACTCAAAACTACCACTATATATATATATATGTATGTGTATATAAATTTCATAATGAAACCTATTACTTTGCATTTTAACTCGAAACAATAAAAGGAGAAAGGGTAACAAGCAAACACATCTGAACTAACAGTATTCATAGTACTGAACTTGTTCAACATCCCACATAAGGTTATCATGCTCATTTCAACAAAGAACTACAGAGCATATTGTTAGGCACTGCTTTTCTGGAGATGGGCAAGGGAAGTGCTGAGTTGCAGGAGCTAACTGTGGACCATGGAAACTTGAAAAGGAGCCTTGTGGATGCAAGGTTATTGAGAATCACCCATGAGAAAGACCAACCCAGAAAAAGCAAGTGAAGCCCTGGGTACATTGCTTCCTGGTCAAGAATCTGCCTCTTTCCTTTGATTTCTATTTTCTTACTGAACTGCAGAGAAAATAAAGGATTCTGAAAAATCCCCCAGGGTTTACATTCAATCATAATCGTGTTAAATACTTCAGTGATCACATTATGCACTGTTAGAGTAAACTCACTATTAAAATTTACCATGCTTATAAATAAAAATAGTGTTGTTTATGCTGCCATAAATTTAACTATGTGTTCTGAAAAAATATATAATTACATTTATTGACACTCTTAGAATGGGTAACCTTGTGAAAATCATTCCTAAGTGTTAAAAGAAAGACAACAGGGGAAAGAAAATCAAAGGAGGATGTACATGGTAGCAATTGAAAAATTATTTTCATACTTGCTAGCAAAACGTTATGAGAGCATGTTATGAAAACTCTTTTTTCCTGGCATTTACATCACATTACCTTATCCCCAACCCCCCCCCAAACACACAAGCCCCTCCTATGTGTTATTTTCCTATCAATTTAATTCAGAAGAAATATACAAACATACTCAGTATGGCATAAGACAAATCTGATGTGATACTGTTTTCTATTTTAGTGAAAGTAATCAAGTGCACATTTAAAAACAATTTCTTAGACATTTTAAGCAACTCCACATTTATCATGTTTCCTAATCTTACAACTATTATTCGATCATTTGGGGAATTTTGAAAATATCAAAACATAAAGTATTATAATCAGATGTTCCCATTTATGACTTGTAGGCTATAGATTCAACTTTTGCTTTTATCAAGTTTTGAGAACCTCTCTGTCTCCTTCAACTTTTTGGAAAGCATTGATTTGTGTCTTGTTTATTAAATGGTATTTTTATATGTGTGTATGTGTGTGTATGTTTGTGTGTGTATGCTTGTGAGGGTGTGCATGTCCATGTGTATACATGATGTGGAGGCTGGAAGACAGCTTTATGTAGCATCTTCAGAAACACTGTCAACTTTTTTTTTAAATAGGGACTCTCAGGGAGACTGAATGGCTAAAGAGCCATTGGGATCCTCCTGTCTCCACTCCCAGACACTGGGTTTACAGGTGTGTGCTGCTCCACCTGGCTTTTTTAAAATCAGGTTCCGAGGATAAAACATAGGTCCTTATGCTTGCAAAGCAAACATTTTACTGGCCAAGCAATTTCCCTTGTCCTGTTTATTATATTTTAACTAAATGAATTATATGAATGTCTTTCTTATCATTAGGCATATTGGTACAATGTTTCAGACCCCTAGGTTTGCTACTCAGCTGTGTGGTACCATGATTGATGCCATGGTGAGTGTGATGGTTAAGTTTTGTTGTCAACTTGACCTGTTTAGTAATCTTGGGTGGGACCCTGAGGATGTTCACAGGAAGGCAGTAGGGGCAGGATGTATGGAAACTTAGGGGAGCTAGAAAAAAATATCCTTTCCTGGGAGGGCAGTGCAGGAAGGAAATTCCAGAGACTCAAGAAGCCAGTAAGTCTGGAGAAGGGTTGCAAGACCCTGACCTAAGGCTATATAAGGGTGAGAAAATTTCCTCTCCTATCCTCTGCCTGTTTGCTGTTGTGTGTGTGGTACTGGTGATGGTTTTTATCTTTCTGCTTGGACCTGTGAAAGGGGGCCAGTCTCTTTTGCCATTGTAGAACTTCCCCTGGATCTGTAAAAAAAGTGACACCTTTCACTGAGTATTGATATCATTTATTTCCCTGTCCATTTGACTTTGACTTCAGTCATATAACTGGCTTGGGCAAGTAGAGCTTTGTAGTGTGGACCTTGCAAGCAAGGTTTCTACTTTCCTACAAGAACACATCCTTGGGTTAGCCTGAACTTCTTTGTTTTTTTTTTTCCTTTTGCAGTTATTTTTTAATGTATTTTTTTATTGCCCATAATGAGTTACATTATTTAGTGGGCCAACAATGAGTTGTTATCCCCAATTCCCCAATGCCCCCCCACTCATCCCCAATCAGCTGGCTATCCTCCTCCGTGGGCCGTCTGGATCAGTCCTTGTTGCAGGGGACCATGGATAGCCTAGAACTCAGCCCAGTTCTCCTGGCCCAAGTGTGTTGTTACTGGGGGGTGCCATGCCTTTGGATAGTCTCCCCCACCACAGCTCTCACAATCTTTCCACCCCCTCTTCCGCTCAGTTCCCTGAGTCATGGTGGGTGAGTATTAAGGCTGCTTTAATGTGAGCTTAGGGGTTTTTGTTAGCCACATCAGAAATACAACCTAAATAAATGTTTGATGTTACATGGCAGTGAGATATCAGCGTTGGACTAATTGAGACATAGATTATTGATACGTGGCCACATGAAATGATCTCTACTAACACTATATTTTTTGGGTGATAATTTTCTTGTCTAACACATGGAAAGCTTATACATGGGATATGAACACTTGAAACACATTTTTCTGTTCTACAGAAAAGGCTTGTTTCTGATATTTATGGATTTTGTGGCAAGAGCGCAGACATTTGGAATTCAGGAAGTCTGGTTTCCCTGGAGCTCTGTACATGTGGCTCTGTCCTAAGGATCCTTCTCCCGTTATCCCATCTGATCTCTGCCAACATCCAGCCACAGGTTTTTGGTGAAAAATAAACAAATAAATATTCCCCCACAATTTTGTGGCTCTTTTATTCATATTCAAAGCATACAGGAAATTAGATCTGAGGGGCATCTGACCTTTTGAGATCAAATACCCTTCCTGGAAATCACATCTCCATTTCTCCATTGATGAGATGATTAGTCAGGTCCATGACCACATTCCTTTCTCTCTTTCTCTTCTCTCTCTCTCTCTCTCTCTCTCTCTCTCTCTCTCTCTCTCTCTCTCTCTCTCTCCTCCTGTTTTTTTTGTCTCTGTCTCTGTATGTGTATACACAGTATGTAAAATGTGTGCTTTGTTTGGTATATGTGTGTGTGTGTGTGTGTGTGTGTGTGTGTGTGTGTGTGTGTAGATCTACACAAATTCCAGGTGTCTTCCTCTATCATTCTTGTGTTTCCTGAGACAGTCTCTCTCACTGAACCTGGGGAAGGTGTTTGCTTTGGTCAGATTGACTGACCAGTGATCCCTAGCAATCCTCCACTCTGCCCCCTTGATAGGGATTACAGGCATGTGTGGCTATGTGATGCTTCTGTGTATTTTGGTGAATTGAACTTGGGTTGAATCAGGCTCTCACGCTTTTGTGATAAGTGCTTTTACCTGCTGAGCCACCTCCCCAGTGTCCCTCCCCCACCATTAGCAATCTCTTCATGATGATTGCTGGGTATCCCTCAGCCTTGTCTCAGACCATGCTGTGTGGGGAGCTTGAGGAGATTTCACATCACCCAGCAGTGGTTTCTCCTCCTTTCCTTTCACACTGCACTGTGTGCAGAAAGGAGGTTCAGGCCATGCTGTCTACTCATTGCTTGGAAACTTACATAACTAAACTCTCAAGTTCATCTCTCACATACAACAGGTCTCAATCAAAGCTGCTACAGTAAAATTCAGCCACCACCACATGTTTACAGCAGTAAAGACTTCATGGAACAAATTCACATTTGTTTCCCAGGACAGATGTGACAAAGTACTGCAGACTGGGTAGATAAATCGACAGAAATTTATGGTTTCTAGTTTCTATTGGGGGGCAGAAATGTGTGAAATAAAGATGTCAGCAGGGTTAGATCTTTCTGTTGGCTCTGAGAGATCCTGTTCTAGGCTCCACCCCAACCATGTTTATAGAAATAAACACCTGGTAAACCTCTGCTCTTTCCACAATACAGTATAACACCATTTAAGCTAATTATATCTCTTACTTCTCTGTTACCAAATAAAGTCCCATTCTGAGGTTCTGGAGTTAGGGTATCAACAAAAACTTGGGAGGGGGAAGGACACAATATGATAGTTTCAGACAAAAGGAGAATATATATTTTTAGCAGCATATTTTCCCTTCTTCTTTCAGATATATTTATGGAGAAACAGGTAAAGTGACCTTGAACTATAACTGAAAATGTATTCTAAAATCTGCTAGCAACAACAGCACATAATTTCCTTTCTTGCTAGATGCTATAAGTGGATTAACTTGGGCATTTATTTCTCTGCTTTTCTGCAGTCTCACGAAAATGACAGCAAAGGAAAAAAATATAAAGTAGAAATATTTCAGAGTGAAGAGCAGAGGGGAGGGAATGAGAGCCATAAAATTCAGGAAGCTGGAGAGCAAATAGAGACATAACTGATTTAACAGACCTGGAGAAGCTGAAGGCCAAGTTGATAGTGGGAAGTCTACAGGCAGGTGGATTCAAGACAGAGACCCTCCCCTCCCTACAACACACACACATGCGCAATGTGGGGAAGGAAGGACACTTTGGGTATTGGAGGCTCCAACGTCCTGTAAAACTGTGAAACAGGTGGGGCTTTCAGCTGGGGATGACCAAAAGAATATTAGAAAAAGTCAGGTACCCATAGACACTTTTCTTGACGTATTTCCAGCTAGGTAACTATCTACCTTCTGTCCCAGCAGATGCTAGAGACTTTCAGATGAGGCTCTGGACTTGGGTATCCAATGCTCACTTGGGTATAAAGCACAGCAGGAAGTAATGGAGGGGAGTGGGTGTGACAAGCTTTGATGAGCTGATTTAGAACCCTGGCCAGAGAGGATTCCAGTGCAGATGCCAAAAATATGGGGAAAAGACATAGAATATGAAAAGTCTTGGAGGGGTCCCCAAAACAAAGAGGAAACTATGGTGCAGCCACCCCTGGAAAATCCCTGTTGTCACACTTTGGAGTATCCATGAAGCTTCTTACAATGTAAATGAACCCCCCAAATGGTGGAGGAAAATCCTTGGTATTGTAGAAACCTAACAGACACAAGAAAGAGATAGAGGAAAGGAAAAAAGACAGAAACAGTAAATCAGTCCAAATATTCTACAGCCTAGCATACCCTGAATGAAATAGAAAGATAAGGGATAATTCATAATTGTAAAAAATAATGAAAAAATTAATAAAATATATGGTAGCAGAAATGGGAAGGATTTGGAAGGAAAAATGGAACAAAACCAAAATTCTTATTTAAATAGGGAAGAGAGAAAATATTTCTTATGTGCAAAGTACAATTCCACTAAGTTTAATATCTAAGAAAAGGAATTTTAGAAAAACGATATCATCAAAGTTTAACTTGAGAAAACATCCTGAAATCAAAAGCATAAGATAATTTAGATTCAAATTATCTATAGCATGCCCAACAAATGAAAAGTCATATATTGTTGCATTTTAAGTACTAGTATCATTTTGCTTGTGGTCTTTCGAGAACACAAGTGACAAATAAGTCTTTTGGGTGTCCCATAAAGAGAATAAAGTAGCAATATACAGAACTAGGAATGAGAGGATCTGAAATTTCTTAGCAGCACGGTATGTAATTGTAAAGGCGGAACTGGGAATTAAAATTTAGATAGTGCCCAGCAAATTCCAATGCACCTCAGAACTGAAGGAGTACCTGAATTCTTGTCTATAAGGTTAAAAAAATTAAAATTATAGACCACCAGAGGATAAGGTATAGTAGGAGACTTTATTTAAAAGAACATGGGAAGTTACAGAAATCTCTAGCCACCAGTGTGGAGAGAACACATGGGAGAGGTTTTAGCAAAATCTATGCTCTTCAGCTAAACAAGCAGAAGAAGGAAAGATAACAGAGAGCTCCCATCATGAGGAAAAAAAGGTTCATGTGGGAAAAATCTAGAGCCTTCCCTTACCCCAGCCATTGCCAGGGTGGGGGGAGGCCTTACCTTTCAAAGGTCTGGAGATTTAGAAGTCCTCCTCCTAGGAAGCCATATGGAGGAAAGAAAGACTAGACTTTGTTCCAGTGACTTTTTAAGACCTTGGACAGGTTAGCCAGAGAGACAGCTGGTTGGTCCATACCTGACCAATCCGTTTAGCACCTAGGTTTGAACTCTAGTTAGAGACACCTCCCACTCAAGGGGAGGGGGTCTATGGACTTGCCTGAAGGAGTTAACTGTCACACAATGGTTCTAAGCTGTGAGTGATGAAAAAATATCCTACAGAAAACTTAACATGTAAGACTATCCAAAAGCTATATCTATAACCATATAAGCTATGAGCTAATAAGAACAAATATGAATATTTTTATATAGAACAGTTCTTAAAATGTGCATCTTCTCTGTATCTTCCTGAGCAAGCTATTAGATTGGGATTTTTTTTTTTTTGGTAAAAATGTGGAATAATTTTGGAAGCTATGGAAGTCCAGGAAAAGGCACTTGATAATAATAAAGCAAGGCATTAATGGGCCATGGCCAATGAAAATGCAAAGTTGCTTATGTCTGTTTTTGTTATTTAATAACCAGTGTCTACTTTCTGACCAATTACCATGCCAATTATACTTGTTTTATAACTCAAGGACTTATAATAGACCGCATGTAAAATGTTTGAGTTAAGTATCTTCTAAGCTTTGTGGTAATAGACTCTTTGTAAACACAGTTTTCTCTTATTTTCAGGTCACTTTCTAATGCAGACCAACCTCTTTTTGCCCGATTAGTGTGAATTGCAGATTCTTCACAGTCATGCTTACAAGAGAGTAAGTTAATTTAGATCCCTGGATGACTAATGCTGCCAGGATATTTTTAGTGACTCTAATAATGACAGGATCTTGCGGCTTGCTGCAGACATTATTAGAAGCTGACACCGGACTTAGAAAGGGGAGATGAAAAGGTCTCTGTTGCAAAGGGATGGGAAGAGGTGGGGTGTGTGGAATAGGGAAAAACTGTGTCCCAATGACCTGATAGCAAATATCATGCCTTCCTTTCAGGACAGAGATCCAGCCCTTTGTAGCCATCATATCCTAGAGAGTTTGATGACAGAGACGAAAGAAAACACAAAAGGCATCTGATGTCCCCCCTACTGATAAAGCTGTCTGAGGTAGATCAATTTAGTCACGGCTGTTGTAAGGAAATTGCTCTTGTTTGACATTCCACAAGCAGATCATGTAGTTTCCTTGGAAACATCCTTCTTCACTTAAATCTAATTTTCCCACATTGTGGGATCTGATGAGTCACTCAGCTTGACTTTTCTCACTTCCCTCTGCCCATTAGGAGGGACCTACCAGCTGGAAACCTGCTAAATGAAATGAATTTATTAGCTGTTTTCACCTTGTTCTTCACTTAACTCTTGTGTTCCTTTGTTATAAGCCTAACAGCTTCCCCTGTGTGAAGGGCCAGAAATAACGAAAGAGCCAGCTAGCAGTGTGATGTGAGCAAGTGGTGAGCACCGAGTTCTCTCAATTTCTTGGTCTTTAGTGTCTATTTCAACCGCAACTTTAAATGGAACACATTACATGCATGGAGACAGTGCTTCCTTGTAACCAGCAGTGGAATTTTGATGTCCATTTCATTTACCTTTCAACTCCTAAATCACACTTTGTGGTTATGACAGAGAGAAGGAGAGAGAGAATGTGGAGAGGTAATTGAAGAACATATAACGAAAAGTAATCTCTACAGATCTCTGAATGCTCATCTGAACCAATTAATACAAACAGACCCACAAAACATCTAGAACCTGAAGATAATAAAAATGTAATTTTTGTGACCCACTGATTTTAAGAGGGGGATTGAACATAATCAAAGAACATTATGTGTATATATGTATATGAAATTGTCAATAGATATGCATATGAAAACATAAAACATACAACTTCAATGTACAAAATGTAAATGTATTAGATAATTTTTTTTTAAGAAATCAGAGCACCATGTGTGGTTCTTCTCCTAAAGGTGCTGAGTCCACAGTTAAGGGAGTTTTCAGATTCTAAGGACAGTTGTCTCTATGGTAACGTGGGCTGAGATGACAGCGGTGATAAAGGGAAGTTTGCTGAAATTTAATGTCCATAAGGAATTTCCAGAACAAAAGCTCACTGGTTCTTTGCTGGCTTGGTACAGGCACCATCCCACACCAAAAGGCCCATGGTGTTGACTCTGACAGCTCTTGGTTGGTCCCAGAAAAAAAACATAAGCCCCTCCCTCTTGCCACTACACTTATTGGTCCACATATATGTCAGGTTCTTGTGTTCTTCATATGAGATGAGTTATGCTATCATTATCCCATTTCAGAGACAAGAACTGGGAGTTCATAAATGCTTTTGTCAAAAATCACACAGCAAAGGGCAGGTTCTCAGATCCGTTTTCCCTGATCTCTATCATTATTCTCTGCCCTTTCCATCTCAAGCAATCCTATTGATTTGTTTTCAGATGACAGATTACAGAGCTACGAAAATAACTGAAACTCGAGCCATTGCCTTAGTAATTTCACTCAAATAACTATTACTGTATGTCAAGCCTAGCAAGTCTCACCAATACAGCATAACAAAAGCACGTTTCTTGTCTATCAGTTGTTTACCTCCAAGACGATGCCTGTCAGACCTCAGTGAATGAGAGTCCACCATAAAAGTTCAGTGACCATGAAGTTCAGCTGATCTGTGCTCTCATGGTGTTGGACGGTGTACATGTGTCTGGAGACTGAGTCTGGGCTTAGTTAGGGAGACTTTCTGTTCTTATGTCCCTCAGTCCATTCCTGTGTCCAGAGTGTGAGCTCAGGCCTGATTTCATTATGCTTCTTTATTCTAGATTTTTGCTTCGTCATATGCTACCATATGACAATTAAGACAGAACTAGCAATTATTTTCCAAGAAACACAGATGGTGTTTGTTTCATTTGAGAACCCAAGTCCTTATTGGTCCTACTTTTAAGGTCCATTTCCCAGGAAACATCTCATGCACAGAACAATAAAGAGCAGCAAATGACATTATTAATATCCGAAGACTCATTAAATTCTACTTAGTATTAAAATGTTCCAGACTCTCTGGAGAGTTCTGAATATAAATGTTCATTTAACCTACCTTCAAATCTCAGTATTTTAACAGGAGAAAGACTCTGATTTTGGTCAGCAAACGTTACATAACTACTGTTTGCAGAGAGCTACTGTCTGCTCCCATTTTCTTTGGATGTTTGAATTTGTAAATGCTAGAAGTCTCTTCTTGGGCAAAAATGTGATATTATCTTTAAATTCTGCCAGCTCTGTCCTTCCTCCTGGGGGATAATCATTGCATTGGTCTCTATCTTAAATCCCAGTGTAAGCAGCAAAAAATATTTTGGAATCCATCAATGAGAGGATGCATGGACACAGGAGAAGACAAGGGGCACATCGCAGCTTCTGTCCAAGGGGACAGAAAAAAGGAATAAGAAGGTTGGTGCATGGAAACCAGATATGGCATCTTGTGACCTGGATGGGTTTGGAGGAGATGTTCCAAAGTCAGGTGGTAGGTAGAGTCTGTTATACTTTCCACTAGGAGGTTGACATAGGCCACAGTCAAGGGCAGCAGAGCATTATGGCATAGGACTCAGTCATTGAGATAGTCATTCAGGCCCTTAGCCAAGTTGAGCTGGGGGAATCATTGTCACCCTTTACTAATGATTCAAGTAGAGTGTTTTAATCAAGGGAATGGGTGTGAAACAAGTCCTGACTCACAGATAATGTGATAAAAACCTGTATTTATTTGTTTTATTATTGTTTTGTTTTTTAAACAGGGTCTAATATATCTCAGCCTGATCTTGAACTTACTATGTGCCTAAGGATGGTTTGAACTCCTGACCCTCCTGTCTCTATCTCCCAAGTGCTGGGATTACACACAAGCACCACTAAACCTGGCCTGGATTCATACTGGAATCCAAATAACATATTTTCTAGACTTAGAATTCAAGCTGATGGCTAGCTTGGTCTGGTCATACAGGCCTGGAATCCCAAATTCTCAGGAGGTTGAGGTAAGAGGATCACAGCTTCAAGATGTACCTGGACTTCAGATTGAGTTCAAGGCTAGCCTGGGGTGTCTAAATGGAAATTAAGGGGCTGGAGAGATTGCTCAGGGTTTAAAGTTCTTGTCTACAAAGCTAAACAACTCCTGTTTGATCCCCAGTACCCATGTAAAGCCAGATGCACAAAGTGGTGCATGTATGTGGAGTTTGTTTGCAGTGGCCAGAGGTGCTGGTACACCCATGTTCTCTCTCTCTCTCTCTCTCTCTCTCTCTCTCTCTCTCTCTCTCTCTCTCTCTCTCTCTCTCTCTCTCTCTCTCTCTCTCCCTCTGCTTGAAAATAAATAAAACTATTCTTAAAAAGAAACAGAAAAGAAAGGCTGATTTTGTAGCTCAGTGTTAGAGTACTTGCCTGAAGAATCCATTTTATAGATGAAACTCCATTTTGTAAAACTAGCTTCACTTTAGATTGGCCTCCCCCTCCCTAAAGGAGGCCTGATGATAAAGACCGAGGAGCAAAAAAAAAGATTCCATAAAAGGGAACATATGGCTGTCCTAGAATGAGGGCTGGATCTGGGATGTGGTCCCAAAGCGGTAACCAACCAGAAAATATATAGATAAAGGGAGAGAACCAGTAGAGATGCCACACACCCTGTAACCTGAGTTATATTATAATTAAGTAGTTTCTTATCTATAAGTACCCTGCTCCTTTGTTCTTCGGGGCTCCATCTTGCCTGGACACAAGGCAGTTTGCTGGTGGAGTCCGATTGCAATCGAAGAATAAAAACACCTCTTGCTTTTACATCTGCTGGTGTGGTTATTGGAGTTTTGGGGTACGCTCTCCCGAGAGAGGCCTTGGGGGTCTTTCAGCCTAGCATAGGAGTGGTCCTAGTTTTAATCTTCAAACATACTGTGACTTATTCAACACACACACAAATTTAAATCTGTATTAACAATGTTAGCTAACACTTCTGATGCTTGGTCCTGATGCTGTCACAAAACTCATCAGATAGAATCAAATATATAAGCACCAGACTGTCTCCTCTATCCTATCCACCTCCACTTCTGGGAGAAAACACTTAACATCAGGGCTGAAGAGATGGCTTAGCGGTTAAAGCGTTTGCCTGCAATGAAGAAGGACCCGAGTTCAATTCCCCAGTGCCCATGTAAAGCCAGCTACACTAGAGGGCGCATATGTCTGGAGTTTGTTTATAGTGTGCCCATTCTCTCTCTCTCTCTCTCTCTCTCTCTCTCTCTCATAAATAAATGAAATAAAAAATATTTTAAAAAAAAAAAAAAAAAAACACTTAACATCATTGTGGTAGTTGAAATAGATGTCCCCCAATAGAATCAAAGGTTTATTAAAGATTGTGTATTATCTCCAGCCTTTGGGCTGGAGGAGGTGTTGGTGCTAGGCCTCTGTCTCTCTGCTTGAACCTGTGAAAGGGGACCAGCCTTTTCCTTCATTTTTTGAAACTTCCCCTGGATCTGTTATTTCAATAAATATTTTCCTCCCCCAAACTGTGCCTGGTTTGAAGATTCATCTCAGCAGCGTGTGGCTGACTACGACAGCCATCAACTCCACGTTATAGGACCAAATGAAAAAGTGATGCATGGGCTTGTTTCTGACCCGAGAACTGCGTATTTCTGAGAAGAATCAGACTTTTAAAAATGCTGGGATTTCAAGATAATTTAATTTAGTGACTATAGAGATGAATGTGGGGACCACAGTGATACTAGCTCTTCAGGATGAATATACATAGAAGCCCTGTTACCCATCATAGGCCTGAAGGAGTAAAGAAGCTTCCTTCAGAAGGGAGCCCAGGGAGCCCCAGAGCTGAGAAACTGAGACCATCTGGCTTGTGTTCCAGAGTTGATGTTTCCTGAACTAAAAGTAGACAGAACTTACAATGGTTGACCTCTCTCTGCTCCAAACTCCTGTTGGAATAAACCTAATCAAAACTCAGACAGCATAATGATTCTGAGGAGGAATATGAATGTCCTAACACCATCTTTGATACTAGTGTTCTGGTTCCAGTGCCCAAGTTGACAAGAAAGGAAGTTGAGGCATATTATTTAATAAAGAAAACAGAAATGGAAGCAAAGACAGATGTAGAGTAATAAAATAATCTAGGGACAAGAAAGATGAGATGGAATTGGTGTTACAAGGCTCAATTCATCTTTAAACAGGGGAGAAAAAGGACAGCGTGGACATCAATATTCACCAAAACATCTATGAGAAGAAGAGGTCAATGGAGTTCACCCTGTAAAGGTAGAAGTGCAGGGAGAGAAACAAACAGACACAGGCTGAGACTTCCTCTATTCTATTACTTTGGTCCTTTGTAAAATATAAGCAATTTATATGAACTCTAAGTGTTTGCAATTAAGGCAGAAAATATGCTTATCAAGATTTTGTTTTAATGGTAGGATGCTCGGAAATGACACATGAGGAACAATTTGGTTCATCAGTGTTTTCCTCATGTATTTTGCAAAACATACAAAAATATTTACCAGCAGAATAATTTGTATTTGTCTAATATATAAAGTCAGCAATTTTGCCTGGCAATCTAAGCCTCTCACTGCATTAAGTTAGAGCTTCTAACTAATTCTTCAGTGCAAAAGACATAAGAAAAGTTAGGCGGGGAATTACACAAATCCAAACATAGCTCATAAAAAGCACCACTTAGAGCCAGAAACATTAATGCCGAGAGGGCACTGCTTGGAACTTCTGACGTCAGAGTATTTGTGTAGTCTATCAAGGTTGCTGACTTTTCCTACTTGATCAATTGAATGAATGGAGTCAAGCAGGGGCTTGTTTGTCTGCCTTAGGGGAAGCAGGGCAAGCGAAATTGAATTGAATTGGATGGAAGACCATCGTCGGGTTAAGTACTGGAAGTTATAGATACCAAGCAGCATCTCAATTTCCTTCCAATTTTTACTATCTTCAGTTCTAAGCCTGTGTTCACATTTTTAGGACTTTGTTACAGAAGTATTCCCTCTACTTGTATCCAAAATCTTATCAGGATGTTATAGACTAGACCCATTTCTACTTTCTGACATTGGACACAATGTGACCATTTGCCTTACATCTCTGCAACTACACCTTCCCTGATGTGATGGTCATCCAGCACCCCCTTTTCAAACTGTGAGTTAAAAATAAATCTTGCCATACTCCCATGGAAGCACGACACTGGGAGTGTTTTGTAGAAATGCCCACACTGATTTCCACGATGGTTATGCAAGTTTACACTTCCACCAAACAATAAATGAGGGTCTTGCAGGTCATCAGAGAAATGAAATTAAAACTACTTTGAGATTCTATCTCACTGTGGTCAGAATAGCATCATCAAAAAAAAAAATCAAATAATAGCAAATGCTAGTCTGTAACTCTGGGTCCCAGTCATTTGTTAGTTCCCACACTGAGCTGTTGATCAAAGAGACTCAGGAGATCCCTCCCCCAAAAAAGACAGGCTTATGTCAAAGCTCTTGAATACCTACCCCAGGCAAAAGGTACAACCCTATTGCTGAAGGTACCACAGATTGTCATCATATAACACCAATAGACCCTGTTTAATCCAGAATGGTAGCATGTGTAGTGCTGGAAAGTGTTACACAAGCTGCCAGGAAAAAAAACTGACCAAAGATATTCTGAGAAAGCAGAGGTCATTGATATATAACACTCAATGATGCTACAAGAAAGCTGAAGACAGGTAAAAGACCAGTAAGCCAAGAAGTGCTCATCTGTGCAATAGTGACTCTAAACCAAGGTGGGTCATCAATGGCTTATTAATTGGCTAAGAGATCCACTCAGAAGCAGGTAACCCTTAACTGGAATTGGGATCCATGGTTTTCCCATATGAAGACCAAGAACCTGGGCTCCAAGGGGAAACCCCCACTAACCAGAGATCTACAGATAGGCTATTCCCATTAGAATCTTGCCACATTAACAAACTTTGTCTCAATTATCCTATACTGATATCACTCTTCATTGGAAATTCTGTTTGTATGTTTCAGAAGCCAGCGAGAAGCATGGACAATCCAGCTCCACCAACAAGACCTGAGAGGTTCCATGCACTATTTTTTTTCAACTTCAATTTCTTCTATTTGTTTATGTCCTTGGCTCACTAAAAATGTTAACAGATTAGAACTCAAATGTGTTTAACAGGTGTGTGCCACGTCTGTTGAGAACACCCCCTGACAATGAAGTGATTTGGGGATACCAAGCTTTGAGTCTTATATTGTATTAACTCTGCTTAATAGAGTCTCCTCCATCTCTGTTGTTTGCTTAAGGCTGACATTTCTGATGGTACTGATTTGACCGTACTGGTTGGCTTGACCCAGGAACAAAGCAATCTGACAGTCTAATTTCCTTTATGTCACCTCAGGTGTCTTTCTGTGTTGAAGCTGAAAGAAATTCAACACAATTGTCTCTAACTGTTGATGTGTTGGAGATCTGTGATGGGTATCTTCGAAATCAGGGGAAAGATACTTCCAACTGGCTAGGAGTTCAACAGAAAATTCAAAGCTCAGACCACAGAAATTGACTACAAAGCTTCTATTTTCTATGGAAAGAGAAATACCAAAAGGTGTGATTTTTGAAACATTTATGTAAGGTAGGAAGCAGATGAGTGAGAGAACAAGGAAGAGAAAGGTTTGACACTGTATGGCAGATATTTTAAACATGAACTGTGATCTGGATCATAGAGGAGACATGGGGACCTTTTCTCCATTACTAATGAATCTAATGTTAA
Organism: Zapus hudsonius; assembly: GCA_004024765.1. NCBI lineage: Eukaryota > Metazoa > Chordata > Mammalia > Rodentia > Dipodidae > Zapus > Zapus hudsonius. The sequence continues at coordinate 15,746 of PVHP010037686.1, forward strand.
TCCTGATTTAAACTTCTCTCTTAGCCACCAGCATCTGTAGACATACCAGCTTGAATATACCCAGTCTCTTAAACTTAGCTATTAGCTACTGGTGTAGGGGCAATTTCTCTCTTTTGTTCTCTCTCTCTCTCTCTCTCTCTCTCTCTCTCTCATTCTATCTGTCTATATCTATGTCTATATCTATATATATTTCTATATCTATATATCTCTATCTCTATCTATCCATATCCATATCTATCTATATCTATATCTATATCTATATCATCTATATCTATATCTATATCATCTATATCTATATCTATATCCTCTCTATCTATATCATCTCTATCTCTATATCATCTATATTATCTATCTATCTATCTATCTATCTATCTATCTATCTATCTATCTATCATCTATCTATCTAAGGGTTTTATTTGTGGAAGATAGACCTCAAGGAACTCATGCAATTTAGAAAGTCACTTTCGGAGGTTTTCAAACACAGTTATGGATTGAGTCAAGAAACCTTTGTTCAGTTCTATCCACTTCCTTTAGCAACATAAGTCAAGGCATTAGCATTCCTTCACATTTGCAAACTAACAGGTTTGGATAACACCTAAGGATGTCTAGATGTCTACTAGTGCTGTTATTCTGATCTGTTGCAATTCTGTTCTATTCTATATTGTTGTTAAAATTGACCATAGATGTCATTTATCATCCAGCATAGCTCACTTTTGATATCCTCCCAAGTCACAATGAAAAATAGCTTCCTAGGACATTTGACCTTTCTAGATGTTTGAAAGACCACAGAGGGATATGGAATGCCATTTGGCTAAGTCTGCCTGTGGACTTCAGTAATAAATCTTTACTTACATGTACATCAGCGTGCCTGTACTTCAACCCTGACAATTTTGGAAGCAGTGACTGGAGTTGTATTCAAGGGTTTTCCTTGCTAAGAATCTCCCAGAGTCCTCATAGCCATGTCCTGGGGGAATTGAGCAACTCCAGTGTGGACTCCCATAGCACAGGTGCCTCTGCAAACCCTAATCCCAGCAGTCTTTGCATTGTCTTGGAATGGCCTGATTTCCTTGCCTCTTTCTTCCACGGTACTGAGGGCAGATCTGGATTTTTCTATCTAAGTATACAGGCTGCAAGCCCATGACTAAAGATACCATGTGAAACACCCAGGTAATCACAGGTTAGCACATGTAGGAACTGGGAGTGAGTCACTCCTTATATTGCGAGTGTGCGTTCATGTGTGTGAATACTGGGTGCGCATGAGGAGATCATGGAACAACCTCAGATGTCAGCCTTGATCTTCAACCTTATTTGAGATAGTCTTGCTGTTTGCTGTTCTGTCTTTTTCTTTCTTTATCTCTTTCTTTCTCTATCTCTTTCTTTGTTTTTTTCTTTCTTTCTTTAGCTCTCTCTTTCTCTTCCTTCCTTCCTTCCTTCCTTCCTTCCTTCCTTCCTTCCTTCCTTCCTTCCTTCCTTCCTTCCTTCCTTTCTTTCTTTCTTTCTTTCTTTCTTTCTTTCTTTCTTTCTTTCTTTCTTTCTTTCTTTCTTTCTT
>PVHP010037687.1:0-17130 GCA_004024765.1 Zapus hudsonius
TTAAGCAAGAGAAAGAAATAAAAGGCATACAACTAGGAAAAGAAGAAGTCAAATTTTCACTGGCCATCACAGACACACCCAAATACACTACCAAAGATTGTCTGAAATGATAAATGAATTCAGAGTAAGGGGATGCAAAAATATCAGCAGATTTTAAAAATATACTTCTAATGAATTTGCTGAGAAAGAAATCATGAAAGCAGACCTATTTACAAGAGCCTATCACGTACACACACATCCTGTGTGCATGGATTAGAAGAAATAATTCTGTCAAAATGTCCATGGGGGGCTGGAGAGATGGCTCAGAGGTTAAGGCACTTGCCTCCAGTGCCTAAGGCCCTGGGTTCAATTCCCCAGGACCCACATAAGCCAGACCCACAAGGTGGTGGCCCTGGTGCACGCTCTCTCTCTCTCTCTCTCTCTCTCTCTCTCTCTCTCTCTCTCTCTCTCTCTCTCTCCTTGAAAATGAATAAATAAAATATTTAAAAAAAATGTCCATGGGCTGGGAATATAGGCTCTGTTGGAATGCCTGACTGGAATATGCAAGGCCCTGGGTTCAATATCCATTACTACCACAGCAACAGCAGCAACAACCTGACTCTGTGTGTGTATGAGAGAGAGAGAGAGAGAGAGAGAGAGAGAGAGATGAGTTTGAAGCCAACCTGGGCTACACAGTGAGCTCAGGGAAGCATGAGCTAGGGAGAGAGAGTGATGGAGAAACTGATTTTATAAGCAATGACTGAGCCCTGGCTCTTTAGACTGACATTCACCTCTGCCCACCATCTGAGTCTTGAGAAAGGCCTGTCTCAAAAATTTCACTCGGGTGCTACCATACACTTCAGAGCATTTCAGAACTTACATTTTCAGAGTAAGAATGATAGTTAAAGTTATATGTTATTTCATATAATTTCAAAAAATGAGCTTTTTTTAAAAGTCAAATTTATTCTAAAATTAGCAGATTTATGATGGGCATGGTAATGAGCAACTGTCATCCCAGACTCAGAGGCCATGGCAGGAGAACCAGCCTGAGACACCATAAATGAGTAAAAAAAGAAATAATAAGCAAAGTAAAATCAAAATTAAAATAAGAATATAGTTTTAAGAATAGTTACTATCCATGCCGGGCGTGGTGGCGCACACCTTTAATCCCAGCACTCGGGAGGCAGAGGTAGGAGGATCACCTTGAGTTCAAGGCCACCCTGAGACTACACAGTAAATTCCAGATAAGCCTGGGCTAGAGCAAGACCCTACCTTGAAAAACCAAAAAAAAAAAAAAAAAAAAAAAAAGAATAGTTACTATCCATTATTAATGGCAAAAACCAACTCTATTAAGTCTCTAGTTCAAACCATAAGTTGCCTCACATCCTCCTCTCCTCCTCCTCCTTCCTTCGACGCTGTTCATCTTCTTCACGTCTTTTTCTTTCTTTTTCCATTTCCTCTTGAATACGCCTTAGCCTTTCTGCTTCTTCTTCTTGCTGTTTCTTTTTCTGCAATGCGCTGAGGAGTTCCTCCGAGCTCTTGACCAGTGCATCATATTCTCTCTGTATTTGCTCTCTTGTCATCATAGTAGACTAAGAAAGCAAAAAGAATACATGTGTACAAGATGGATATGCTGACACTAAATGTACACACAAAATGATTACAATGAGAAACTTCATGTTATGTGTTTACCAAAACTTTAAAACGACTCTAATATACATTTTTTAAAAAAGCAAAAACTAGCCAGGCATGCTGGTGTGCCCATACATGGAGAGAGAGAGAGAGAGAGAGAGAGAGAGAGAGAGAGAGAAATAAAATTGTTTAAAAGAATTTACTATCTACAGTTAACATTGTACAATAATTTTCCAAAGTTACCATTTTAAAAATATGGCTAGGTTAATTTCAACTTAATGCATGATGATACCTCACCAACAGGGATTACCCTCGACATTTACATCCATAGAATTTTCATTCTTTTCTTCATCACTTTTCCTTTTCTACCACTAAAATCTACCACTGTCTACAGAAAATAGAATAAAAGGCTTAGTTTAAGGTACTTATTATATCCATGTAGTTGCAATGACCTTTGAAAACTAAAGCCCTAACATATAATCAGAGAAAAGAAAGGAAGAAGATGACACGATTAACAAGTATATGGGAAAAATTTCAGTCCCAAATATTTCACTAAGTAAATGAAAATTGAACAAAAAGTAGTCCCAATTTCCCCTTTAAAAAAAACTGAGGGATAAACTTAATTGATAGTTCTAAAACAGCTAAGTAAACTTGTTATAGACGTAACATAATGGCAGAGACATAAAATCAAATGCCTAACATGAAGAAGAACGTGAACAAGACTGTAGGGCGGTACACAACAGCACAAAGGTTGAATGCGTGCATGCGGACAGAAAGGGCTCGTTGGTAGTCTCTTCAAATTCTCAATAATGATATGTTACTCTTATAACTGGGCAGGGGAGCACATAGTGCGGTTAAAGGAGCATCTGTCTGGTACTATCACTGTGCAGAGTTCAAGCTCCCACACACTATAAAGCAAAACAAATATGGTAGGTGAAAGCCATCTGTGGGAAGGAGGAAAGCAATTTGCGTCACGTTTACAAAAGCTTTCCAACAAAGCCCAGGGTTTTTACTTACTCTTTGGAAGCACAAATATTTGTCCTCACAACAGATAAAACCACATAAAATTGTTTTTTCTTTATGCTATGAAAATTTTCAAACAGAGAAAAGTTGTATCTATTTGTTAATATTTTTATATATTGAAAATATAAAGGCATTTTCTATATAATTTCAGTACCAATAACAAAACCTACTGAATTATAAATAGTCAATGTAGTTTGCAGTAAAATCACATACCTTAATTTTGGCCATCAGAGCATCAATAGAAATTTCCAGATCCTTGATTTGTCTATTCACCTCTGGCTTTCCATCTTTCAGTGCATTTACTACTTCGTTAAACTTATCCAGTCGCTTCTTCAGCGTGCCCACCTTCACCAGGCCATCAATGCTGCAATGACAACACTTCGCCACTTAATGCACAAGGTAGAATCTTCACTAACAGAAGTAAATATATACTGCTAGCCAGAATAGCTCGCTTCTCTTTTCAGTTTTATTTACTGTGCAGTCCAGATCTCTTATTAAGTGCAAACAGAATCAGATATGGAGTGACACTGATGGCTGTCAGCAGGATTCAAATTGCCTACTATTTAGACTGAAAAATGAGAATTCAAAGTGTAGAACTCAAACAATCTAATGGTCTCTTTACAGAGAGGGATGGCTAGTTAGACTACCAAGCTTAAAGTCTCTAAATTAGTAATAAAAGATGTAAATAAGCTATAAAGACTCAATGCATAATAAACTATGCACAAGTAAAATAAAACTATCTTGTGAAAAATCTTGAAAACTATTACCAGGCTATTAATGCGATGCCTTAATAAAAATATCAACTTGATATTACCAAGAACCTCAAATCACTAAGGTAATGAAATAATAGAGCTTCTCTCAACCATTTATTTTAAACTTTACAGTGTTGACACTCGAAATCCTTTTATAGAGCAAAGCAAGTCATAAATAAATGAGCTAATTCTAAGTAAATATTATGAATAACAGACTGAAATACCACTTTACAAAGACTACAAGATCCAAAATGCTTTTTTTGCATTTGACTTGACTGCATTTTATACTATGGTGATGAGGTTCTGTGGAGTTCTTTGGAACAATTATTCACCTTACCGAGGTTTGTGTCTCCTTTTGCAAAGCCACATTCGAATTGTTTTCTGCATTTTAATGCAAGCTTCAGCTCGATATTTTATCTTGTTTTTCACTATATGAATGAGTAAAATAACAGAAACTTTTCAGTTTAAATTATACATACATTAAAAACCTATTCATTTCCACAAAACAACTCTTAAGAAACATGAAATTTTGTTGAACATATTATACCAGATGTCAAAATTAGGAGGTATAATTTCTTAAAGCATATTACTTATATGGCTGGAGTTACATTTTAAATGTATACCTCATCATGCAGCATGCTGTTAGAAAACTGTCCTAGGCTATATCTGTTCCATTAAATGTAAAGATGTTCAAACATGACTTAGTCTGTGAAGTGAGTTTAAGAAACACAGGCACTCTACCTCCTTCTGGAAATTCACATTTAACATGGTGGGTGAGGTCCCTGAGACCTGCAGTGAAGGAATCTTTCTGACATGGTGGGGGAGGTCCCTGAGAACTGCAGAAGAGGAATCTTTCTGACAAGGTGGGGGAGGTCTCTGAGATCTGCAGTAAAGGAAACTTTTTAACTTCAGGTGTCCAGAATTTTCCCGAACGATTTGACCTTGAAGGATTGTTTAGAGCTTCCCCATTAACATTCATCAAAGATCCTCATCTGGTTAATGACCTCAGTGTCTTTACAACACAGTACAGTATAATTATATTAACTTGGATTTTCCAACAAAATGCATTATATAGAAGCTGAAAGCATTGAGTGTTTGTTTTACTTGAAAACCAAAGGGAAAGAAGGTTCTGTTATCCTTTTTCTTTTATTATAGTTTTAATCTATACATACACTGGCTAATAAAATCTCTCAATAATAATTTATTTGGTTCCTTTTTGTTAGATAAAACAAAATTTTTCAATTAACAATATTCGATGAACCCTTCCCATATACCTATGACTGTTCCAGGCACTCTGATAAGGGGGGATGGGGATCATTATCAATTTAATCTGGTGACTGATTCCCAAATAGCTCTCAGCACTTGAATTTTTGCCACAGACCCTCGTGTAACCCAAAAATGTCTTGCCTTCACCCATATTTTGGATCAGAAAAAGTACTTGCAACAATCCAGCAGAAGCCCCCTCCAAAGCAGCTCAGCCAGTGATCACAGAACAAGCTGAGGAGAGTGGCAAACTAGGCTGCAACGATCAGCGGAAGCCCACTTCACAGGATCCTGGAAGATGGCATACGAATTCAAACCTTGCCCTCACTTGAAAAAGGGACACAAAGGGCTTTGGTCTAGAGATAACTGCTAAGCTGCTGAAAACTTATGCAAGTGGCTTGAGGACAGCACTGAGGAACTGGAAATAAATAAAGAACGGTGGTATTTGCAGGAGAGAGCACACGACCTGGGGACTGACAGGATTTGATGAAGAAGAGAGGGGAAGCAATGGTGGAGGTGAAGCTTGCTTAGCATGTGGGAGGCCCTGAGTTCAATACTCGGCTCCTCAAATTAAAGAGAAGAGAGAGAAGAGAGGCAGGCAGGCAGGCAGGCAGGCAGACAACACTCTTGAAATACGGGTCATGTGTATGCGTAGGTGCTGTGCGGCAGGAGAAAAGTTGTGGTTTGTAACAGGAAATTGGGAGTGGTGCTGGAGGCCTGGGGAGAAAGAAAGGAAAAGGGGGGAGTTCTGTGTTGCTGAAGACAACAGAAGAGCAGTGCAGAATTAACACCTCCACAGCACAGTCAGATGCAACAGTAAATGTCAAGCATTCAAAAATAAATACCAAGCCTACAAATGCTGGCTTATCACATGAAAAGCCTGGTGTCACGTCTGAGAGAGCCTCATACCACTCCTCAAGCCATCTCGCATCCATAGTAACAAGAAATTTGGGTGTGAAAGAAAACAGTTTGCAGGAGAGGGTTGGATTTTTTGTTGTGGAGACAGTTTCAGTATGCAGCTCAAGCTAGCCTTGAACTCTTGGTCCTCTGCCTCTCGGCCTCCCACATGCTAGAATTACAGATGTGTGCCGATGTGTCCAGCAGAAAACACTTACGTTTGATGACCGAGAGCGAACACCACTGCACTTTCTTCCAGCGACTGCAGACTAACCACTGATTTACTCGTCTAACCAACTCTGCTAAGTGATCAGGGTCAGATTTCATAATCTGGTCAAATTCTGCAAACTAGGAAGGAAAAGAACAATATAAGTATTAGAAAGTAAATGTAGGGCTAGGCACAGCAGGTAAAGGTACTTGCTTGCAAAGCCTGCTGACCTGGGTTCAAGTACACAGTACCCACATAAAGCCAGATGCACAAAGTGGCACATGCCCCTGGAGTACATTTGCAGTAGCAAAAGGACCTGGATTGCCCATATTCTCTCTCTCTCTCTCTCTCTCTCTCTCTCTCTCTCTCTCTCTCTCTCTCACACACACACACACACACACACACACACACACACACACACAAATATACATTTCAAACACAGAGAAAATGAAACAAATCTAGCAAGCCTCCAGCGTGCTGGGGTCTACAGTGACCCTGTGCATTCCTACAGTGCTTGCCAGAGCAGTTTTGAAAGTTTGAGGTCTTGCTCTGACCTCTCCAGAACAAGGTTATAGAAATTTCAGACATTTCCCTGCTTCCATAAATAAAAAAGAAAAAAAAAGAAAATGAAACAAATGTAATTCAAATCCTAAGCTAACTTTCTGGAAATGGTTAATGGGGTGTAAATCAAAGAAACACACTTGGTCACATTTTGTGGCCTCTCTCTTCCATTGCTCCTACAGGATCCTTTTTGGGATATGGTAAGGTTTCTTATTGCTAGGTAGGAGATTTTAAATTACTAATTACAGAGGGTTGGCAAAAGTATTTGAGAAAGAGATGGAACAGGGCTAGTTTATTTCCGAATCATCTCACTCACAATCTCAGACATCCGCAGACAGCTCTGGACAAGTGAAAAGTCAGCCATAGGACCCAGATGATGCCAAAATCATCTGTCTCTCCCAATGCCCACCCTCACTTTAGACAAAGATGAAAAACTGCTACTAAATAAAATAGCTATTTAGTTATTAATGAATAAAATGTATAAATTCTATTATTTACCACCAAGTTCCAAAACAATGTCAAGGATATCATACACCAATCAATGTAATGGCTTTTATAATCAAAATTAAAGGTGGAATAATAAAATTAGATATCTCGCTGGGCGTGATAGCACGCTCCTTTAATCTCAGCACTTCAGGGGGCTGAACTAAGAGAATGTCCAGGAGATCAAGGCCAGCCTGAGGATACAGAGTGAGATCCAGGTCAGCCAGGGCTAGAGTGATACCCTGCCTCACAAACAGCAACAACAATAAAAAGAAAGAATATTACACATTAAAAAGTCTCACAAATAGGAGAATTGTGTATGAGTATATAAACATATATATATATTTCATGCCATTAGTAACCATTTAATACGGTAACAATATAAATCACTAATTACTTATACAATACCTACAAATACCATTTTAAACTTCAAAATAAAAATATATTTACCTTGCCAGGTCTGAAAAATACTTTTGTTAATCCAAACTTGTAGTCAATTTCATTTAAACCCAGAGCTTTAAAAAGAGCCTGAAAAATTCAAGGTAAAAAGTTAAATTCCAACTAGAAATTAATAGGAAAGATTTACTGCTAAGAAACCTGTACCATCACAGCATATGTACCTTACAAAACAGCCTTGGATCCAGTCTGGCTAGTTTATCTGGCATATACTTTTTGTACATGTTGTAGAGCTCGTGAAATGACGCTCGTGATGGAAAACCACCTTGCATTAAGTCCAACACAGATACCATACCTAGAGTCGTAAACACAAACCACTGTCAATCACTGTATGCTTGTGAGTAACCCAATAATTTCACAAATTAATGTTAATGAAAGGACAATGGACAGGGATTATCAATAATGAAATATTACAGAGAAAATACACTCCCAGTCTGGATCTCCCCTCTCTACCCGCATCAGGCGTTGTCAAGAGTATCTTTTTATTTTTATTTTTGATGGTGTTTGTGTGCGCTCATGTTTGTGTGAACTCAGGTACACATGTGGAGGTCAGAGACAACTTTGCGTGTTGTGACTTTCAGGAGGTCACAACAAAACAGTGGTGCAGGGGAGACAAACTGAGCTTTTCGACTTACACTGTGCTATCTGACAGTCACTGGCCACAGATGCACTAGGCACATGTGACTATTTAAATTGTAACATATTAATACTAAATAAAATTTGAAACTTACCTAAATTTTAAATAGGTATTATTAGCTACATTTCAAATGCTTAATAGCTCAAAATTTGTATCTGAAAAAAAATTTGTATCTGGTGGCTGTGGGGCTGGGTGGTGGCAGGGCTTGTGGAAGTGAGCAGGAGGGAGGCTGAGGAATCAAGGAGAAAGAACAACTGGAGGAGAGCAGTGGAGACAAGGAATGTGGGTCAGAAATGAGATCTCAGTGTGCTTCAACAGAAATGAGTCTCCAGGAGAATGGCCCAGGACCCTGTTGAGAGGCAGGAGCAAACCACCAGCCACCACAAAGAAGAGAGGCAAGTCCTGCTCTTAACGGGAAGGAAAGATATGCAGACAGGAAGAAGTCAGCTTTAAGGTTTTGAGTAGAGGGAAGGCCACCTGGCAGTTGAGGTTCAGAGCTCTAGGGACAGCAAGGTGAGTCTAACTGGCTCAGGAGAAACCCAGAAGCACGCTGATGGGAGGGGGGGAGGACAGGCTCCAGCCTGGCTTGCCCACGAACCCTATGCAGACAGGAGAAAGGGAAGAATTAGAGGAGTTGGGAGCAGATCCAGATTTCAGAAACCGAAAGGCTGCATCATCTGAGAGCTCTTGACGTGGAGACTGAGCGCAGGCTTTCAGAGACTGGACTTGAAGCAAGCCTCTGAGAACAGTCTGGCTCAGGGAACCACGACAGGGCAGTGGAGCTGGATGCAAAGGCAGGGAGTGAGGATGGTGCCAGCCATGGCTGGAAGGCATGGGTCTGGAGTGGGCCTGGAGCTTCAGGCCTCTGGGACAAGGCCACTCACGCAGGGCTGGAAGTGACAGGCTAATCCGACGCATAAAAGTGCCGCTGAGCCCGGGGCCTCATCCCCTTTTTATTTCTTCACAAGCAAGGACACCACCCTGCCCTCTCCTAACCCAGCTGTGTGTTGTGGACAGAGACCACGCGAAAGCAGCCTGCCTAAGAGGAATTCGTGTTTGCCACTAATGTGCACTTATGTTACTTCCAAGATGTAAAATGGTTTTCTTTCATAATGAGCTACAGCCCGATATTGTGCAAGGAATTCTCCATCCATGCCTTTCCTCTAATTAAGGGAAACATTAGATAAACATCTCAGTGCACTTGAAAATGAGAAATGATGCCAGTGATCTCAAGCTGCTTGGAAACTCTGGCCGAGACACAGATCACGGAAGCGCGGGGACACCTGAGCACTGCAGCTGCGAGAGAATCTGCGCCCCTTCGAAGTGGTGGCTTGTCATCTTCAGGTTGGGCTTGATGCAACGAATGAAGCTTGCTCCCTGCGAGGAAGTGGACACTCTGAGATAACACACACACAAGCTTACTTCTCTATGTCTACCAATACCAGCGCTTTCAAAGGACAGTAACATGTGAAGCTTTAAAAATAACCATTAAAACTTTAGAAATTATTGGTAAACTTTTATCGTTTGAAACTTGAAATAAATTTCCACAAGACTAGAGAGATTACATTTCAGTTTTAAATGCTAAAAATTACAATAAAGAAAAGTCTTTCACTGTAAAATACTTTATCATACTTAAATAATACATTCTGCAGGCTGACATATATGTGACTTTATTCTATATTGTAACGGCGGTTTTATGATTTGGGGTTTGGCTTTTCAGTGCTGGGCCATGCAAACATGAGGCAAGCGCTCCACCACTGAACTAGATTCTGAAGCCTTGAAGGTGTTTATATGTTATATTTCTGCAACAATAATATTGACAATATGAGGAGCACATGAAAGGTATGTTATATGTTATATTTCTGCAACAGTAAATTTAACAATATGAGGAGTACTTGAAAGGTATTTATGTTATGTCTCTACTACAATAAAATTAACCCTATGAGGGGCTGGAGAGACTGCTTAGTGGTTAAGGCATCTGCCTGCAAAGCAGAAGGACCTGAGTTTGATTCCCCAGTATCCACGTAACGCTAGATGCACAGGTGGCACATGTGTCTGGAGTTGATTTGCAGTGGCTGGAGGCCCTTGTGTGCCCATTCTCTCTCTCTCTCTCTCTCTCTCTCTCTCTCTCTCCCTCTCCCTCCCTCCCTCCTTCCCTCTCTCCCTCTGCCTCTCTCTCTCAAATAAATAAATATTTTTTTAAAAAAATTAACCCTATGAAGAGTAAAAACTTGCCCTCTGAAACAAAGGCCAAAGTGTAAACAAACCAAACCAAGCATGTGAGCACACGAGCGCACACGCACACACACACACAGATGCACATTCACACACACTCACACACATTCACACACACTCACACACACACACACACAATTCTCAGTAGCACACTACTCGGGAAATTAGGGTAAAAAGCCTCCTCATTAGCCTCTTGGTGGGTTTTAAATCTTCTTAGTGCCTAAGAAAAAGGCTAAAATTAATCCCAGCATTACTGAACAACAGAAAAAAAATTAAACTGAATCACAAAAATATACAGTTTAAAGAAGTTGCTGGGGAGTGGTGGTATACCTGTACCTGTCACCCCAGCTACGCCAAGTTCAAGGTGAGCCTGAGCCTTCTCTCAAACAAGAAGGAGTTCCTTAACCATGCTCAAAAATGTGTTTACTTTCTTCTCTTTTTAATTATGACTTCTGGGCTGGAGAGATGATTAATCATTTAAAGGCACTTGTTTGCAAGCCTGTTTGTTCAGGTTCCATTCCCCATGTAAAGCCAGATGCATAAAGTGGCACATGTGTCTGGAGTTACATCACTGTGGTAAGAGGCCCTGGTGCTTCCATTCTCATATTCTCTTTCTCTCTCTCTCTCTCTTTCTCTCTCTCATAAAAACATAAAAAATGCAACAAAAAAGGAGCTCCTAGCCAATTTTGCGTTTAAAAGGGGATATAAAAATAGTCTGTTCTCATCAACTTTGCTATGGCTAGAGACGATTACTGTAATATTAATAAGGTGAAATTAAATTACATGCCATATCTCTAATCTTAAAAAATTCTTTTTCTTCATAATTACAAAATGTTTTCACTTTTGTTAAAGTATAGAACAATCTTAATTTATAAAAATCAGAGTTCCATTAACTTTTAAAATAATCTTACTTCAAATTAGACCTTCAGAAGAAACCTAAGCAAAATAACAACTATTTTAAAAACTGACTTTGTGTGTGTGCTGGGGAGAGAACTCTGGGTTTCATGCTTGCTAAGCAAGCACTCAATCACTGAGCTAAATTCCCAGGCCCGTAACTCTCGTCTTCTTAAAATGAGATTTGATGAAAAATAACTTCTAAATAATTACTAATAGTAGTTTCAGAAGATCTTTTTTTTTTTTTTTTTGGTTTTTCAAGGTAGGGTCTGTCTCACTCTAGCTCAGGCTGACCTGGAATTCACTCTGTAGTCTCAGGGTGGCCTCGAACTCATGGTGATCCTCCTACCTCTGCCTCCCGAGTGCTGGGATTAAAGGCGTGAGCCACCACGCCCGGCTCCAGAAGACCATTTTTAAAAGCTGTTTTTGAGCTGAGGAGATGGCTCAGTGGTTAAGAGCTTGTTTTCATAGCCTACCAGCCCAAGTTCAATTCTCCAGGAACCATGTCAAGTCGGATGCACAAAGTGGTGCATGTGTCTGGAGTTTGTTTGCAGTAGCAAAAGGCCCTGTCACTCCCATTCATAGTCTCTCTCTCTCTCTCTCTCTCTCTCTCTCTCTCTCTCTCTCTCTCTCTCTCCTCACATATAAATAAAATGAAAGAGTATGTTCTTTTTAAGTATACTCACAGTACTTCGAAGTTTATCCAGAAGTAAATTTAACTGTGTCTATAAAAGAAAGGAAATCAACTTGAATGTTAATGTCATTACAGAATAAATAGCATGCAATGTCATCACATGTAACAACCACCCAATACACAAACTCTTTAACAAGCATCATGCAAAATGGCTAATGGAATGCCAAAAAAAAAAAAAACAAATAAAACCCTACTTTACTTATACAGAGCTTGCATAATTAAAAGGTTAAAGAATGAAATTAAAACACATTTACAAATGAGATGACTATGGCAGGGAATATGGGCAAGGAAGGAAGTACAAGGAAGTGCTGGGGAAAGACTCCGTGAGCTCAGCGGATGGAATGAGTCCAGGCAGACACAGCTGGTACCACCACTACCAAGACTGAGGGTTTGAAATTGCACTGCCTGGATCTATCACCACTGTGCTATGTAACAGAGCAGGAGCTTAAGTGTCTCATCTGGCTTTGAAAGTTCTCTTCACTATTTTAAAATGTTTCATATTTTGTTTTTTTAATGGACAAATTTTCAAAATTTTGACAATAATTACTTTACTATGCTTTCCTATTTTTATAATACTGATTATAAGTTATCTGTTTCAGTGCATTAAAATCATTTATTTGTTCTGCTCTTATGCAAAGTAAGTTAATTATGTAAAATTGTCTGCATTTATGCTGATACTTATGATAGTTAGAAAATACAATTTAAGATGTTAATTCTAAAATTGATGTGTATTGATCATAGTTGTAACTAGTATTAACATGCAGACTTTATTGAATGCTTTCCTATGAGCACGGCACGGCTCACAGCCTTCCATGAGTATTATTATATTAAATCCAATTAAGGATAAAGCACAATGAGCTAATTAAGGACACACTATTTGCCTCATTAGACAGGCACTAAGATCGAAGGAAACAAATCACTCATCTAAGATCAGGGAGCTGGTCAAACAAAGCCCAGGTTCCAATGCAGACCTAACATCCAATTTCATTCTCCTACCTGAGGCTACTGGATACCTCAGATTTTATAAGCTGGTTATTAAAATCAAACACATCTGCCACTGGATTACAGAAATAGCCCAACATAACGAGTGACAGAATTCAACAACCTTCATTCATCGGGACCCACATGCAACTAAAAAGTGAGTGAAGAGCCTCTAATGACTGACAAATCTATCTATGCTCGTAACAGACTGAGCGTGGGGGTTCCCCTCCCCCACACAAATGGTGATAAAGCCTGAAGAGTAGAAGCAAAAATAATAGAGATATACGAGCAGTAGCTAAAACAAGAGAAAAGAAAGGCAATTAACAACGAACATTAGTCAAGGACCATAAAGCACAAAGGTAGACAGCCTTAGGAAAGTCGGGTTTTGTATTTTATTTTATTTTAGTATTTTATTTTTTAGTTTAAAAGACACAAATATTCATACATATAATGGAAGATGATTTCAATCAAGAATTACTTTTTCTAAAACACTAACAGTAAAAAGATTGTTGCAATAAGCTCAAGATTTCACTTTGGTAGAAAACTTTTACTCATGATGTTGGGTTACTGAAGTGCTACTACTGTAAGTAACATCCTGTTTTGTGTTGTACTGCCTTACATGTTCAAATTTAATGGACTAGTAAAGTACATTTAAAATTAAGAATCACTGAGATTTCACATCAAACTATCACCAAGAAAAATATGTGAAATATTTTATTTAATAACACTTGTTATAGCTTTCAGCAGTCAATGGAAAAATACATGTTGTTCCAGATAAATAATCTTAAGGGATTTCAAGGCTCCACATAAAAATTATATAAACTAAAGGGAATTCTTTGTTTTATAGCAGGGTCTCACTCTAGCCCAGGCTGACTTAGAACTCCCTCCATAGCCCTGACTGACCTTGAACTCATGGAGATTCTCTTACCTCGGCCTCCCAAGTACTGGATTACACGTGTAAGCCACCACAGCTCAAAGGGAAATTTTAAGAAAGTTTTTTGCTTCTGTCTATACTGTCTAAAATTTCAAGTATGTTCCCATCACCAATATTACTATAAGATCATAGTAGGAAGATAATTAATGAATAGCATCAATTTCACATGAGCTAATGTTCTTTCCTTTTTTGCGATGGGATCTGGTGGCTGTGTTCTTGACCTTGGATGCTTGGGCTCATGATACTCTGGCCTCAGCCTCCCGGCAACCAGAAACCATAGGTGCCACACCACATCTAGCTAATGTGCCATTTTCAAACCAACCCGTTAACAGATGTCAGATTGGAAATAGAAAAATATTCAAATAATGTTCCTCACTGAGTGTACTAGGAATTTATAAATAATGAATGTGACTCTGACACAAAATATTATTCCTAATTACATCAATTTTAATTTAAATTTTATTTAAAGTATGTATTTCAAAAGGCAAATATGTAATTTTATTAGAAATATAATGATACTTGCTGAGAATGTACAGAGAAATTAATTTTTCCTTTGTGTTATATATTATTTGATAATTAAACATTTAATTTTTTCTACTTTATTCAATAATTATAATAAATTAGTGTCATCCCACTCCTAAAACACACCTTGTGGAAATTCCTTGTCACATTTGAAAGGATAAATTTTTAATTATTCTTTAATGTTAGATTAGCAAATTGAAGAGTCTGCCACACCTGAGCACTTAACTTTTAGACTTAAGGTTATCAAAAGCTTCAATCAAATTTTAGTAGACTGTGCATGCCCATAACACCACTGAGAAAACACACTGAAAATGAATCGCAAGCTGGACCACGAACTCAGGATGGGTCTTGTAACAAGACAGCCACTGTCAAGAGGAGCCATGAAGGTGATCGTTTACCTGAAGCCCTGCTGTGCCTGCTTTTCCTCTCAACTCAACTAGTCCTCTCTAGTCATCCCGAGCTGGACTACTCCAGCTAACACACAACTGCTGAAGGAGGAAGGAAACAGAAAACACATGGGAAAGAGCAGGTGTAAAGGTCAAAAGACAGTTTGCAAAAGCAAGAACCTTAGGAGAAGCAATCGGGAACACATTCAGAATTTGCAAGCATTTCTGTGTATCAAATTTGGAGAGCTACATTAATATATTTATATAGTATCTTTTAAGTGTTGACAATGGCAAGTCTTCTCTTAAAGCTCACTTGTGGGATTTTAACTGTGATCTACATTACCTACTTTACAACATAAAACAACTGAGTTCATTTTAAATACAGTAAAAAATTCAATTAATTTGTTTAATGCAAATACCTTAAATTTGTTTCCCACACTGATGAAGCTAAGTTTTCCAGCTTTTTGTTTAGTGTCTCTGTTGTTATTTGTGGATGATTCAAACAATGCCCGTATAAACTTATCCTTGGATTCACATATTAAGGATTCAAGAGACATGTGTAATGCATCATTATTTTTCTCCACAAACTGGGTCTGAAAAATAAATGAAACAGAATGTTTCCATGTATATCATGATAAATATCCCTCACCTCAACTCTGCCCCACTGAGCTTCTGTGATAAATGATCTGGGTCTGCACTTTCCAAAGCCAGCAACTCAAGAGTGACTAGAACCAAAGATCTGAACTTGAATGTCATTTAATTGAAATTTAAATGCTGCTCTAAGTCAGCTACAGGCAGCCATGAATATTATACTCACTGTTTCATAGCATACTGCCCCTGCAAAGTGCCTGATAATAAAGCCTTCATCATCTCTTAGATTCCTGTGGACTGCCAGCTTGGATTTCCTGGGAATCTGAAAAACAGTATGTGCGTAAGTTATTACATTATCAAAATACTTGAAATAATGTTCCTTTAGACAATATTATGGGTGTAGGGTACCTAAAATCATAAGGGGAACATTTACACTTTTCCCAGTTATATCGCTATTTAAATATTTAATATGCTTTGAAGTAACAGTGAAATCTAAAAAAATCTGGTTATAATCTCTTAGGGAAGCATGGGCATAAGACAACACACACACACACATACATGTGCATGCCCACAAACTTGATCTGGAAGCAAAGCAAGCACAATGGAGCACTTGTGAAACTCACTACCCTTATCCCAAAGCTCTGGCTCTCTACAGCCCTGCTTGTTACTATCTCCAGGGAACTTTTACACAGCATTTACATCAGGTGACGCCCATGGGCCACCAGGGAAAAACCACTGAGGATTTCAAACCAGCCATCATAACATCTTTACTCAGCAAGTCTACAAGCATTTCAAGGAAACCGCCTCATTTTAGGATGGTGCCATTTAATTACAGTACTTTCACAGAGAGTCATATCTAAGCTTCAAAATAACCTATAGTGAAGAAAGATAATCTCATTTAAAAATGGGAAAACAAAGACTTACTTAGAGGCTAGCTCCTGACCAGAGAGCTCTTAGTGCTCAAAGGCTCTTCTCAGGCAGAGCAGAAACCCACAAGTCAGACTGAGGACCCTGCTGCCACACTGCCTGGCCTGGCTCTTTCCTGGTGGCCTTACAAGCATGTCCCTTACCTCTCACTGTCCATTTGCTCATCTGAAACGGGGGATATTAATAGGTTAAATAAAATGTTTCACATAAAAGCACTTGAACAATGCTGTGCTCCATGAGTGACAATTATATTTAGCTCCAAAGAAAGGCAACAAAATGAATGGTCATACACTGTTTCAGTGTACTGTCCTTTAAGTTACCTTCTTGGATCTCAGATCCTGGTCACAATTCAGTTGACTAGTGATCAGAACTCAAACACAAAGGAAACCATGACTTTATAGGCCATCATACCAAAGACCAGTAAACTATGAACAACATTGCTGGTACAGATCTATAATTTTAACAAAAATTTTGTTGAGGATACATCTTGTTGAGGATACATCTCTCTGTTTCTACTGAAGTTATAAAAACAGGTTCCACATTATAAGAAATATTTGGGAAAGAGCAGGTGGTTTTGGGATTCCAGATCCTTGAGAAAGTTAACATCATTACATCAGTTTTTCAAGTAAGTTCACTGAATCATATTTTCTGCTGATGTTTTTCTGTCATCTTGTTAAGTTGGGTTTTATATTTTAATTTTTTAACACACTAACAGGGTTCCAAGTAGCATTTGGTGCATTGTACACTGTGACTTTGTTAGAAATGAGTGGAAAGAAAAATATTGTTACCGTTCACTTAAGCTCCTGGACTAATTTACAAACACACAGTAAGGAAGGCATTTGCCTGCCAGGACCCTAATTCAAATTAGAGAAGCAACTCTAAGCAGCTTCTTTCTTCCTCTGTTTTCTTTTGGGGAGAGAACTAGTGTCATGATCTGTAAGGTGAGGAAGCACCTATCCTCACAGCTGCCCCTCTCTGGGTGACTTTTGCACCTAAAACCCCTGGGAAAGACACCAACATAACATGCTTATCAGGGAACTTTACGGAAGAGGGGGCGGAAAGATTGTAAGATCCA
>PVHP010037688.1:0-17189 GCA_004024765.1 Zapus hudsonius
GGGGAATTGGGGAAGTCGGGATAACAACGCATGGTTTGCCCACTAAATAATGTAACTCATTATGGACAATAAATATTAAATTAAAAAAAAACAAACCTGTAGGAATACCATTACAGTACTTCCTAAATTCAGTGTTGATCGTTTATTATCTTTGAAATAGAGTCAAGGCCATAAAATGCTTGATAACATTTAATGATGAAAGCAACAGATAACATATGTCTTGAGAGCTGAAAAGACAGCGGTATGTCAGATGCATCATCTGAGTGCATCCTCAAAGTCACTCTCTTAAGTTTAAGCGATTGCTGAAGTTCTGGAGCCGAATTGAGGCAACAAATTCACTGAAATATCATTTTGTGTCTGGAAGACAGTATTGTAAGCACTCCCCACAAAGTGACCTTGATATTTATAACCCCACAGTGTCTTATGCTACCCACTCAAGACCTGCATAATAGGAGGAAAAAATATTATGTCAAAAAGAAGACAGTTTAGTTAGAAAGAAGAAAGGGATTCACCGAAGGGGGGATTTGGGAGGGTGGTGGAAGGGAATTATGATCATGATGACATTATTTTTATTTATCAAAATAGCAAAAATATTTTAAAAAAAGAATTGTCATCATTGCCCAGAGTGAACTAATCAGGAAATAGAATGGCCAGGATTCTAGTCTGGGATTTTTCACTATAGTACAGTGCCCAATCATTCTTCTGCAGGTTTTCTGTCAGTATCCACAGTTACTGGGATATAAGTGCTCACATGTTTTATTCTGGTGCCTACCACTTCTCCAAGGGAACAAGCATTCCCCAGTCTACTGTGCAATTCATCATTTTTGCACAGTACCCAGCTCTGAACTAGGTTTGCTATTGTTTGATCATTGCTCAGCATCTGAAGTAAGTAGTGTCACATTGCATAGGTGGTTCTGTCTGTGTGCTCTGATGATTCTAAGCTTGATCTCTTTTCCAGTTTATGTGCACAGTTCGCAATGGGAAGCTTGCCAATCAACCAGCTGTATGGAAGTAGCTCTGTAAAGACTGCTGCAAAAGAAATAGAGAATTTCTTTCCTCCTCAGAGCACGTTAGTATTGATTAAACCTCATGTAACGCATGAGCAAAGAGGTAAATATTTTAAAATAAAAGTAAATCTGTGCATGTTTCTTCAAAGTTATGTGAAAATTTCCATATTAGAGAAAAACTGAAATAATACAATGAATATCCATAGCCCCCCCCATCTGGATTGACTAGGTATCTGTTATATTTGCAAGCATTATTTCTCTCTGTCTCTCTGGCCCTTTCCCGTTTGTCTCTGTATGACCCGTAATAAAAATGATATTGGGCACAAGTCTTTAATCCCAGGATTTGGGAGGCAGAGGTAGGAGGATCACCATGAGTTTGAGGCAACCCTGAGACTATATAGTGAATTCCAGGTCACCCTGGTCTATAGGCAGACCCTACATCACCCTTCACAACCCCCCAAAAAACCAAAATGGTATTGGGCTGGGGTGTACCCCAGCAGAAGAGCAAGTACTTACCACATGTGAAGCCCAAAGTTCAACCCCTAGCACTGTGGAGGAAAAATTGGTTTTTAATTTTTGTCTATTTCTAAGTTGATGGGAATAATGAGTTTTCTTTCCATGAGTATATTCACATGGAAAACCATATTAATGTTATTACTAATCTTGTGCTATATTTTTATTCTTGTCAAAATTCTAATTAGGCATGATGAATTTCAAAACAAGCGTTGTGAGTTATTTGCTTATATTGTAGGGATTATTTTATTGAACATTAAAAGTGAGATTGAAATATATTTCCATAAAAAATTTATCAAATTTGAAACAATGAAAATTTTCACGAAAGGCATGAATATCTTCTCAGAAAGTTCAAGTGGCACTGGGGATGAAGTTTGAAGGTTTGGTAGACTTTTCCAGTGAAAGCATCTAAATCCTTTGTTTTGCATAATTCACAGAAATTGATCGTTTAAATGTTCTAGCTCCTCTACCCACATCATCTATACCAAGTTTGCAAAGTAATTTCTTATTATTGGTTCTGGAGAGATGGATCAGCAATTAGAGACACTTGCTTTTAATTTCTGATTATTGTGTTTTCTGTTTCAAGCTTATTTTGACCCTACTGTTTGTTTCCTTTTTGCTCTTCTTGTTTTTGATTTTAAATAAATTCTCTTTTATTCATTTTTTCTAATTCCTTAGTCATTGATTTTATTATTTCCTCACTTCTGAATTTTAGTACTATTCTAAATGTTCTTCTACCTTCTTGAGGGATATATTTAATTCATTTATTTTCATGTTTTTATTTTTATTGATAAAAATTAGTATGATAATTCATTTTCTATTAGTGTTCTCCTTAACTATAGTCTTTAATTATAGGTTCTAATGTCTTGTGAGGGTTAAGTTCTATTTTCAACTTGATCGGATTAGGAACTGAGTGAGAGGCATACATCTTGAGCAGATATGTGAAAATAATGAAGTCAGGTAGCTTTCCTCCAGGGGGCAGTCCTTTCAGTGGGGAGACTATATAAGGAACCTCCAGGAGAACCAGCACTTTTGCCCAGCTACTCACTGGTGTGTGCCTTTTGCTGGTTCCTGGGGCCCCAGCTTGTGTGTGCTTGTCATTGGCTATCTTCTGAGGACACTGGAACTCATCTGCATCCAGCCTTGTGGACTGAGTAGTTATTGGGTTCTTCCAACTCTCCACCCTGCAGACAGCTATTGTTGGACTGCTCAGCCTATATTCTATAAGTTAATACAATGAATCCCCCTTTTAATACATATTTGTTCTATTGGTTTTGTTCCTCTTGAGAAACATGACTGAAGTCTTGTTATAGTTTCTAGTCAGTCTCCTTTTCTGTCCTGCAAAGGGCACTCTTAAGTACACCACATGTCCTAAGGTAGTTCTTGAAATTTCAGACTTACAAAGTTAGTAGTAGAATTTTATTTAAAGGACCCAGGTATTAAGTTTTTTAATGAGTGCTTTAATTTAAAGTAGGCATTTGGAATAGCTGCTGCATTTGTAGACTTGTGTTTGATTCCCCCCCCCCAAATTGATATGTTCAGTCTAAACATTGCTTCACCGAACGAAGTTGGGTCTTGTTGATGCCTGTGTGGGAACCATGAGGGAAACAAGACTAAAGGATGCCCACACACATCAGATAATAGTAACCACAATGGTTGCCGGTATTGAGATTATTGTTAAACTATAATAATTTGGAGGGCAGTATTTATCACTTTGTTGTAAGCTCATTGCTGAATTGCTTAAGTACAATTTATACAATTTCAGTGCAGTTAATTCTTAGTGGAGATTCTGAGACCTAAATTGCAGATTTAAAAGGTACTGTACAAACCGGGCATGGTGGCACATGCCTTGAGGTAGGATATGATGATTACTGTGAGTTCAAGGTCACCCTAAGACCTCGTGACTTTCAGGTCAACTTGGGCTAGATCGAGATTCTTCCTCGAACAACCAAAAAAAAAATAAATTTAATAAATTAATAAATAAATAAATTACTTAATTAAAAGGTACTGTGCAACCGTGATATCTATAAATAATTTAACCTAGCATCTTTTTGTCACCTAGAATAGTTTGTCATACAACCTGAGTGAGCACTTTGGGAAGTATTACCAAGGTCTGGTGTTTACTTCTCAGTATTGAACTGAGTTCTCAGTTCTGTCCTAGGCATTTTGCACTACAGTATCCAAATCCATCCTCGTGTCTGTCTGTTCCTGTGCTTGTCCTTCTGGGGAGCGTTCCTTCACTCCCATGCCAGCTGCTGAGGTTGTTTTCCAACCCCGTGGCTAAGGCCAAGGCGACAGAGAAGACAAGCTGTATTCGTATGCAACCCTCACTAACCCTCTGACTGCAAATGTAGGTTTCTGCTTCTGTGCCTTGTGATGGCTACATTTTCATGCTAATAAAGTATGTTTGGCGTTTTCCTTGTCTATCTGCTGGTTTACACATTTGCCACAGTTTCTCTTGTATGCGGAGTAGTTTAGGGTTTTTAAACAAGCATGACCAGGGAACTTACTGTAGTAGATACAGATTTACTTACAGCCTAATGCTGGCCTGTCAGAATAAGCTAAATCTAAATTTAATACTCAACCGCTTTTTAATCACATTGCAACAGTGCAAATTACTGTACAGTTTAGGTTACAATAGAAAAGTACAGAGAAATGAAAAAAACCTATTGATTTCTCTGCCTGTAGGTGAAATCTTGAAATTCTCCATGACATAGGACATGAGCATTGATAGCTTCCAACTGCATCAGAAGCAGTTAAATCAGTTCTTGTAATTTAAAAACCATTTATTGTTTGGGGGACCATTTTAATTGATAAGAAATGTCCAAAATGTAGAACTTTATCCAAAGACTCGTCTGTTTTAGTGCAAGATGGGGATTGACAGAACTTGGAATTTCTTGTAGAAGCACCTGAAGAACATATACAAAAGTATTTGAGAACTTCATCCCAACCTGAGCAGTGTATACAGTTCAGTTGTTAAGGCATTGTCCCATTACATAATTGTTGGTCTGTTTTCTTGAGCTTATAGTGTATCTGAAAAATCAACCTCTTGAGGAAAAAATATTCTATTGGAAAGGGAATTTTTATTGGTAGTTTGCCTTACTGTATTGATGACTGTACTAATGTTGCTACATTGTTTTTCTATTGAAATTATTGTAGGTCTGGTGTACGTTAAATATTTGTGGAGATTCTGTGGGTGAGAGAAGGTCTGTTTTCTACTCTCACTGCACAGGCATATCTTACTGTTTGATTGATAATGAATACTTTACTTTTTTCGCAATCTGACCTTAGACCGTTTATTGCTCCCATTTTGTTGACTACTGTAGTTGTGAGTTACAATGGTGAGCAATGGGTTATTCCATGGGTATTTGTGATTCAGAAGTCATGCTGATTTTTTTTAATATTTATTATTCATAATGAGTTACATTATTTAGTGGGCAAACCATGCATTGTTATCCTGAATTCCCCACTTCCCCCCCCTCCCCATCCCTGATCAGTTGTATATCCTCCTTCGTGGGCTGTCTGTATTAGTCCTTGTGGCAAGGGATCCTGTATATCTTAGTACTCATCCCGGTCTTCCTGGCCCAAGTGTGTTGTTACTGAAGGGTGCCATGCCTCCGGACAGTCTCCCCCACCACGGCTCTCACAATCTTTCTGCCCCCTCTTCCGCTCAGTTACCTGAGTCGTGGTGGGTGAGTAATAAGGCTGCTTTAATGTTGCGAGCTTAGAGGTCATTGTGTCGAAAATCCCTGGTTTCTGATTTCAAGCACATTATGTAGGTTCCTTCTTTGGCTCATTCAATGCTGTACTGATAGCAATACCACATAACCTGATTTCTGATTATTTGCACTTGCCTGGCACACTTTTATCTATGTATTTATTTTTAGCCTCGTGGATAACTTTGTTTTAGGTCTATCACTTGCATGTAAAATTAATTCAGATTGATGCTTTTAGATCTCTTTAAAATATATTAATATGTGCTATCAACTAATTTATACTTATTGAAATAACATGTTTTATGTCTACTCTCTTATTTTACACTATATGCCCTTTGTTATTTGCACTTACTGTTTTTTTTTCATTCTGTAAGCTATTAAAATTTCTTTTATATTTGGGAAATCTGTTTAGTATTTACTTTTAAAGGAACATTTGAATCTTTTCTCTTTAACTAAGCTTCTATTTTTATTATACATAGTAATGTATAATGTATAATATATGTATATATGTCTTTAAATTGCATTGTAAATCATTGTGACATTAAATGATCTTAATTCACGTTCTTCTTGCATTATTCTATCTCCCCTAAAAGTGTACCACATCTGCTCTGCTACAACACATATCACTCATTTATTTTTAAACATAAAATCTTTGACTCATACTTTTGTTGAATTTCTTGACAAGATAACACTATGTTTGTTTTGTATTTTGCTTTCAAGGAGTTTAGTGTCATACTGAATTTCTTTCTTTTTTAAATGACAAGGTGTTTTGCCAGAAGACATAAATTTAAGTATATCAAGTCCAGAAATTTTACTAAAATCTAGCTGACATTTGATAATTCTTGGTTTATCCCAGCCCCTTCCCTGTCTAGATTCAAGGCATTTTTAATTCCAGAATGGTTTTCTTGATTATAGTTTTAAATATCACTTCTGTTCCATTGTTCCACATGCTTCCAGAAGGATTTTGTACAAAATATTCTCTTCTTTTAAAAATATTTACCTTTAATGAGAACTTTAATATATGAATATACATTAATTTGATCATGATCCTTTCTTTCTCTTTATCCTTTTTTTGTCCCTTCTCCCCCACCCTCATTCCCTGAGGACCCTCCTCTCTCAAGGTAGTCATTCCTCTGTTGTCTTGTTCATTTTGTCTTCTTTTGCCTTTCATGTCAAAATGTTGATGATCCCAGAACAGTGCAGGTCTCGTGGGGGTGTTGGCAAACCCTATGAGTGTCAGTTCATGTCAGTAAGACAGCACCCCAAATTATACCCACCTAGCCTGTGGCTCTTACATTATTTCTATCCCTTTTTCTACAATGTTCCTTGAGCCTTGGGTGGTATGGTAGAAATATCCTTTAGCACTGATCTGTTGATATCCTCTTGTCTACTTTGGTGGGTTTTGAGTCTCCTCAGTGTCTTCCTCCATCTCCATAGGGACAGTTCTCTAGCTGACAGCGAGAGCATCACTCATATTCTTTCCATGACGATACCTGCAATGTTCCCTAAGAACTTCTGGGTGGGATGTAGATGACTCCTCCAGTGCCAAGCCCTGGGCTTTCTCTTCTTCTGTCATTTGGATGAATCTTAGGTCTCTCCAGCATTTTCTGCCATCTTTAAAAAGAAGTCTCTCTAATCAAGAGTGAGAACAACATCAAAGGGCTTAAACATATACATGTAGAAGGCTTTTTAAAGATATATATATATATATATATATATATATGTGTATAAGCTTTTAAAAGATATATATCTTTAAATACACACACACATACACACACACACACACACACACACATATATATATATATATATATATATATTTATTTACAAGAGGTGGGGAATGGGCACACCAGGGCCTCATGCCACTGCAACTTCAGATGCATGTGCATCTGGGTTTACATTGATACTGGAGAATCTAATCTGGGTCATCAAGCTTCACAAGCAAGTACCGTCAACCTCTGAGCTAGCAACCCAGCCCTAGAAGGCATTTTAATGGACACAATGTCTCCGTTTAAGCATAGTAGAGTGAAAACTTCTCCCAAGCCTCTCTTCCCCCTTTTTTGTGTGAACTTCCTTCCTCTCTCTTTTTTTTTATTTACTTAATTGGGGAAAGAACATAACTTTAATCAGAAAAATGATTTTATTTCCTATTATAGGAATTTAGTGATGAAGTAGCATACCATTTATTGCTGGCATGTTGGATTGCTTGCTCAGTTCAGGTGGCTGAGCAGGAGTTTGTGAGGGGTTGGTTTGCCTTGCTCACTTTCACAGTTCAGAATGTTCTCTTGGATTTGTGCAATGAGTTCACTTCTTTCGTCGATCCACTTTGGCAGAAGGTTGGCTTTGTGCCTCATTTCGACAGTGCTCTTGGGTATTTCAAACAGTAACCTCAGCCACTTGCTTCCTTTCTGCTCCAGCCAAGCATGGCAAGCTAGTTTTCTTTTCCAAAATGCTGCCTGGATTAGTGTCCATGCATCTTGCCTATAGCCTGTTTCCAATTTTACTTGTAAGTGCTCCTCCTTCATGCATCCTTCATCCCTCAAAGGAGAGTAGCTTCCTAGAGTACAAATCAGAACATGGTACTGTTCAACATGTTGTAAATGTTTCTTATACTGTGTCTCTTTACAAGGCAGAGCTATTTAGAATCCTTTCTTCATTGACTTCATCAGCTCCTGGTTTTCAGCCGATCCCTTTCTTTCTCCCTTCTGACTTTGCCACACACTGCTTACACTGTCTGCAATGGCCTCTCCCTGTGTGCCTGCTTGCTGACCAACCACCTTACTCTTTCTATACTTCAGAGCTCGACACCCCTAAAAAGAAACTCACAAGCTCTCCAAAGAGAATTATTTCCTTGTCTGTAGTTGTAGAATCCACCTAGAACATTTTTAATTATGACTATCTTCTCGTGATTATAGGCTTGGCTCTGTGACCAGACATTTCATATTTGAAGGATTTGTTTTCTGTTTCCACGGTGCTTCCGTTGGGCAGATCCTAGCTGTCTCCTCTCTGATAGGAAAGGCCAGCCTGTTATGTTTCTTCATATTTTCTGTAGCTTATGTCACACTCACCTTTCTTTCCAGCCTAGCACGTCTAACTATCTTTGTTCTGGAGCAAGAAAATGAGTCTTCTTTCCTTTCCTTTCCTCCCTTTCCTTCTCCTTGTACTGCTTTCTTCTCCCTCTCTACTTCTTCTACTAGAAAGTTCTTGATTTCTCAGTTGGTTCTTTTTGCCTCTAGTGTAGTTGTAAAAATGTAGGCTGTTGGTGACATTTTGACAAGATTTGCTTTTCCTAGTCATTTCTTGCCTCTGCAAGCAAAAGGGCCCATCTTGGCTCTTCTCTTTGGTACAGAGCTGGCAATGCAGCCTTAGACATTTGGAGGAGCACAGACATAAAAATAAAGCCCTTAGTTTGCTAGCAGATCTCCTCCTTGCCTCTTTTTTCGGTCACTAAGCATTCCAAGTGGTTTCTGGAAAACAAAACTTGGACTCAACTGAATATTAATATCCTAAAGTTTTCCTGAGAGTTGTTGGTGCTTTTAAAATCTAATTTATTTTCATGCAGCTTTTGATATTTAAACCAGAGCATATAAATAAAAACCATTATTTTCTTCTGTTATTTTAAATTACTTGGACATGGAGTGGACAGCCTTCCAGATTCTAATGTCTGTTTCCCTAGCTGAGATCCTGAAGATCATCAAGAAGGCCGGATTTGATCTGACCCAAATGAAGGAGATTGTCCTGACTCCAGAACACGCAATTAAAATTTACTTCAAAATATCCGAAAAACCATTTTATAAAAATGTATTGGAAGTCTTATCTGAGTAAGTTTCTGAAATGTAATTGCTTGCATTGTAAACATAGTAAATGTTTCTTTTAGAAACTGTGGGAAGTCCAGAAATTATTTTAAGTACTTTCCATTAATCTATATTTATGAAAAGATACCTTGTTAATATTTGAGACATATTTATTTCTATGATTCCTTCTTTCCCTTTCCTTCACTTCCTTTCTCCTTCCTTCTCTTCCTTATTTGCTCCATTTCTCTCTATTCCTTCTCTTTAGGCTTCCTGGATTCAAATTCCTGCTTTTCCAATGATGAATGTATTGCTTAGTTCCCTTTCCTATAAAGCAGGTAGAATAACTGAACCTATCTCACAGAATGGTTCTGAAAAATAAAAAATTGCAAGAATTAGGCATGGCATGTGACTTATATTAAGTATGCTATGCATATTAGCTGTTCTTTCATGTATTTTGATTTTAAATGTGTAGGTGTTTTTGAGTGTGTGTGTGCACATGCGCATGCCTACAATCCCAGGCACGATTGTGTAGATGCCAGAGGAGGACATGGGTGTATTCTGCTGTTACTCATCCACTTCATTTCCCTGACACAGACCCTTTCAATGAACCTGATGCTCACCATTTTTTATTGGTTAGACTGGCTGATGAAAGAGTTTCAGCAATCCTTCTGTCTCCCCTCAGTGCTGAGGTGACAGGCATTTATGTTCATGCTCCATTTTTTTATATGGTTGCTGAGGATTGAACTAGAGTTCTCGTGCTTTTTCAACAAGCACTCTTACTCACTGGATCTTCTCCCCTACTTCTCAAATTCTTAATCTAAAGGTAATAGATGAATATAGTTTAAATATTATGATACCAACTATTTTGCTTTTGAACTTCTATCTTCTACATCTGTTCCAGGCAGTTCATACTTTATAGGCATTACAGAAGAATTCAAACTAACATTTTTGGGCTATTTACTTAATTCTATGCTTTTGGCTAATCTTGAGATGTTATTCTTTGAGTCATATAAGAACTGTTTAAAGTATTTTTGACTAGAAATTCCACTTTGATTGTGAAATATCTGAGGAGTAGGGATGAAATTTGTCATTTTCCACAGGCACCAGCTATCCATACTCTTAGCTTCACAGAGTTCATAAGAATTTGACCATCTAAATCAATTTACTTTGAGTTAAAATGTTTTGGTATTATATACACATATTGCTACCAAATCTTTTTAACTATACACCTTCCCTTTATAGTTCCTAACCATTCATCAATGAGTCTAGAAAGGCTATAATAGAGAGAGATCAAATGACCAATATTTATTATTTCGATGACAGTAGCAAACAGAAGCCTAGGGACTTTGAGTAACTGCACACAGCTCAGGAATCAAAGCCAACTCTCAAATCCATTGTTCCTGCTTCCTAGCAAGCAGACTTTAGGATTCATACTTTATTTAGGGACTTTGTGGAACAGAGGAAAAAGAAAACGTTGGAAGGAGGGAGAAGTCAGATGCTATGTAGACTTGATGATCTCTCTGTCTGGCCCATTTGAGTGGTTGGTTCTGTGTTAGGTCGAGATGGACAGGTCTTTTCATCTTTATATGTGCTGGTCAGTGGAGACAGTCCACCTTGGGAATGAGGGTGGTCTATGTAAATTGATGGTAAGTAATGAAAGCCATCCTTGAAGGGCCATAAGCTAAAGGGTGGCCAGTAAGCAACAAATTCTCAGTCCGTGTTTATGCCTGTATTGTCCCTAAAGTAGCTAAAAAAAAGTATTCATTCACAAATACTTTCAAGAATTAAACTACTGCATTCATGTAACACAAAAACTTGTTGGAAGAGGGAAAATATATAAAAAAAGAAAATTCACAATCATATTATTTAGCCTAAAGGTTGGAGTCCCTGGATGCACTAGAGGCATTCTCTTAAGTCATGTATGCAGTGTATGTCACTGGAAGTAGTCTGCCTTCTAAAGTATTGTTGTTTGCAGGGGCCCATCTCTGGTCATGGCTTTGACCAAATGGAATGCTGTTGCAGACTGGAGACGACTGATGGGTCCAGTAGACCCAGAAGAAGCCAAACTATTGTCCCCAGACTGCCTCCGAGCCCAATATGGAATAAGTATTTTGAAAAATGCTGTCCATGGAGCATCTAATATTAATGAAGCAGCAGAGAGCATTGACCGTATATTTGTAGAAGATGAATTTGAGAATCTAGAGGAAAACTTGAGTATGTACAATTAGGCACCTGCCTCCTTAAGAATTTTTTTTTCTGTGCTGGTTGCAGGGGCTAGATGCAAATC
Organism: Zapus hudsonius; assembly: GCA_004024765.1. Classification (NCBI taxonomy): domain Eukaryota; kingdom Metazoa; phylum Chordata; class Mammalia; order Rodentia; family Dipodidae; genus Zapus; species Zapus hudsonius. The sequence continues at coordinate 11,318 of PVHP010037688.1, forward strand.
TCAGAACTTTCCCCATATTCCATGGCATCCAGAGCCAAGTCTTGTATTTCTAGCAATATGAATTCTTGTTATATGTTGCCAGGCTAAGGTAACTGCATCCAGGTCACAGAGATGGATGAGGCAAAAAAGCCCTTGTCCCTTAGTTTGTAAACATTTGTCTTAAGCTAATTGTCATCTGCCATGTCACTTTCGTGACTCCACTTTAAAGGACCATTCAGATCTGAATGCTGTTTTTCATATATTCTGGAATGTGGAGCTTCCTATCTGTGGTAATACATGTGATACATAATACCATAATAAAAACATTGTGTGTATAAAAAGAGTTCTAGAAAGGTTTGTCCATAATGATATGCAACTGGAGGTGAAGGCATGTTTGTTAACTCCACAGATGATCATGTTGTAGAAATATGTATTTTTATATATGGTTTATATGTGGCAAATTCACAAATCGTTGGGGTGAGAAATGCTACTTCCAGGAAAATGCAAACCCAATAGGATGGCAAGAAATGAATGACTGATCCTGGAACTTGGTCTGAAAGTAGAGGGAGGATAAAAGAGATAGAAGCTATTCAGGCAGGAGACATGGCAATTAAGTCAGTGATTGAAGAAGCCTGAGACAACTTGGGAACGGAACTTCAGATTTAGGATAAGTGGGGTGATTCTGGGAAGGCTGCAATGCATGCATAGGACTTGATAGCTGACTTCTCTCCTATCAAAGAGGTGAGGATAAAGCTTGTTAACTCCAGCAACTGAATAAATGACCTAATCATTCCCAGAAGGAGGCCTCAGAGAAGAGAAGCACTTTACAAAGAAGCACTGTGAGTCAGAGCCATGTTTGGGTCTTTTGAGTAGAGGATATCTGAAATGAGAGTAGGGCAGCGTCTCATAGCTGGAGGTCAAAAGGAAAGGCATCAGCAGGTGTAGCTTCCCATTTCATCCTTCCAGTGGAACATTGAAGACATTACCAGAAGATGCCAGAAGGAAATTTCTCAGAACTGTAGGACTAATCTGAGATACACTTAAACCTAGAGAATAGTGGTTTTAATAAACAGGGAAATTTCAGATGACCTAAATCCTTATGGCTTTTTACTCGAAGGTGACCCCTCCACATGATGGCAATGTTAAAACAGCAGCTGCACTTGCAGGGTTAGATCCTAATCTCTGATTTCAAAGGGAAATAGAACAGTTTTTACATATTGTATGTGTCGGTTTTAACCTTTCTGGATGGTGCATGAATTAGACTACCACATCTAGTTCACCTCACCTGGAAACCACACAACTGGAAAAGCAATTGGTATTGCTTGGAAATTACTGGGTTCATTGACAGAAAAACCACCATTGCCTAAAGCCAAAGATTATGGATGAGGTTTATAATAGATCATCTGAAGTCCCCAAGGAAAGTTAGATGTGAGAGCCCCTTTAGAAATCGGGTTATTCAACTGAGGAGACACAAAACTCAGAAAAAAAAAACAGTGGATATAAAGAGATTAACAGTACAGAAGACTTATAACCCACCAACCAAGGCTCAGGAAACACTGCAGAAGAGGAGCTGAAAGATTGTAAAAGCCACAGGGCGGGAAGGAGGATCCTGAGGCACTCTCTCCCTCTCCCAAGAAAGACTGATACATTCATGATCCCAGGGCAAGAATGGGGCAGAAGAAGGAATATAAAGTATAACCCGATGGGAACATGACCAATATGCAATATGTTCATACAGTAAAATTCACAATAAAAATGTTACAACTAAAGAAATTAGGGGCTGGAAATTGCATAGTGGTTAAGGTACTTGCTTACAAGGGCTAAGGACATTGACAATTCAGCTGCTGTCTTCACGTCCTGCTAGAACCAATTTTACCAGTCAAACAAGTTTTTTTTTGTGTGTGTGCCTTCTGAGCTTACACAATGTTCTGGACATGTACAAAGCTTTCTAAATTCCCCAGTATGCACTAACACCTTTGAATGACCTGATTTCTTTTTTAATATTTATTTGTTTGTAAGGAGGGAGGGAGGGAGGGAGGGAGGGAGGGAGGGAGAGAGAGAGAGAGAGAGAGAGGTGTCAATGTCCAGACTAAACAAAAACAAATCTATTCAAACTGTTGTTGAAGGAATGATGACAAAAAGTTGCTGAACACAAATGAAATCTTCATCAACCAACAGTACATAAGCAAGTGGAAAGAAATCCTGTATGTATGGATTAAAAATTTACTGTTATTAGAATGAAATACTCCTCAAAGTGATCTATAAATTCAAAGCAATCACTAACAAAACCCCGATAGTTTTTTATGTAGAAAAAAAATAACTCTCTTAAAATTAATATGGACTTTTAAGGGACTCAGAATGGTCAACAGATTCTTGAAGTAGAAAGATAAGCTGCAATATTCCCAATGATTGACTTCAAATCTTATTACAATGCCTTAGTAATCAAAAATGGATGATGTTGTCATAGACAACCAAGCAGGGTAAAATTGTGATCCTTCACACTTGAGGTCAATTGGTGCTAGACAAGGGGCAAGGCTTCATAATTGCTTAATGAGAATAGTCTCTTGAGTAAATACTGCAAGGGAAACTCAATATCTACATTCAAAATAATTAACTGGTCCCCTTGCATCCTATGAAAAAATTAACTCAATATGGACCCAAATTTAAATTTAAGAGGCAAAACTATGAAATGCTTAGAAAAAAAATGGGACAGTATGCACAACACTAGGTTAATTGACTTCTGAAACATGACATTGAAAGCAGGCAATAAAAGGAAAAGAAAATTGCTTTCTGCCAGAAGTTTGATCACAGCAATGAGCAAATAACTAATACAGAAATATGGTAACCAGAACTGGAGCCACTAATGTGATAAACCTGACAATAGGGTTCAGAGATCTTTGGAACTGGTTTGTGGAGGAATGTGAAAGAATTTGGAATTTGGCGGGGGGAAGTCCTTGAAGACTGTAAGCAGAGATTAATGTGTCCTTCTGATAGGAGCGGAGAGGACCAGAATGCTGAGTGAAATTAAAATGGAGGGCTGGCTCGTGAGGTTTCAGGGAGGAATAGCAACCACTCTATCAGGAAATGAGCTAGAAGAAGTTGATGCTGTCAAAGAAGCTGGCTGCATTCTGCCTGTGTCCTGAGAATTTGAATGTGGTGAAACTGGCAAGAAGATCTGGTTGAGCACAGCATTCATCACTCTCTACTTCTTGACTCTGGACACAATATGAGCACAATATTTCTACGGTCATGCCTTCCCTGCCATGATGGACTGAAACCTTGTACTGTAAATTAAATGAGCCCTTTCTCTCTAAACCAATCTTTGTCAGGTATTTTGTTCCAGGAATGAGAAAGGTAACTGACCCAGTAACTCTAGCTCTAGATTTACCTACAAAACAAAAAGCAGCACTTAATGTGTGTTCAATATGTTGAAATATATTGAAATACATATTTATATATTCATCTGATATATACATATATGTATATATGTATATTAGAAAAGCCATTCACAATAGACAACAGGCAGGAAGAACTTGATCATCCAAAACAGAAGAAGAAATAAAATAAGACATCTATATACAATGAAATATTAGCCAGAAAAAGAACAAAGAATTCTTTAATGAGAATTAACCTTAAAATATTTTATGATATAGTCAGACACAAAAGGATAAATATTAGATAATTAATTCCACATGTATCTTATTTGACAACTATAGAGAGATTTTATACTATAATTTGCTTTCTAGGGTTGGTGGGTTTTGGAGATTTTTATTAAATATATACAGAGTTTCTGCTTTGGGTGATGAAAATTTTATATTTTGGTGATAGTAGGAAATAATATGAATGTAATTAATACCACTTATGTGTATGTGTAAATAGTTGGACTGTATGTCCATGATAACAACAGCAAGGAAAAAAAGTAAGAGAAGACAGAATGGTCTTGTCAGGAGTCACATGAATCCCTTGCCACAGAATGCTCAAATATATAACAGAAAATACTTTACAAATAATAGAAAAATACTTTAGTCTATGACACACTTTAAAGAAGCTGCATGTAATCAAAGATCTTAAAGGGAGGCCTTTAATTAAAGTCTCAAAGTGATTGAAAATGACAGAAAATTTATTTTCACCTGGATAGAGCAGCAATAACATCCATTTGGGAATATCTGTCCTCAGAGTCCAACTGGATCTGTTTTTTGATCTGTGCTCATCCTGTCTACTCCAGGAAAGAGTCACCCTGAGCTAGGTCCTTGCCTTCCTCAGCTCCTTCCAGCTCCATACCCAGCTCAACCAGCATTCCTAAACCCTCAAATATGCTCTTTAAAATTCTCTGGTTTACAGGTTTGCATTTTAACCCTATTACAAAAGCTTATCCATTATCTGGTTGCTTATTGGGTCCCCACTGATTGCTTACCTGTTGAATCAAGCAGTCTGTGGGAAGTGAAGAGGACCCAGCTCCCAATCCCTTGTGATTATGTTAAGAGATTTGTGTTGAAGATTTCAATATAGAAACTATAACTATTTTAAAAACAGTGTAGAATGTTGCCGCTTATTAGGTATATATTTTTTCTTTCCATAGATCTTTGAGACAACAATGCATAAGTTTACATCAACATATAACCATGTGGTACAACTATCCCTGAAGCATAAAAAAGATTCTTTAACGGAAAGTTCACCTAGATGAGAAATTGCATGGCTATGCATAATAACAATAAAAACTGCAATCCTCAAACATGTTTTGATCCTTATATTCACCCCAATATTGAGAAAGGGTAAGGTGGTTTATGTAAAAGTACAGAGCAAAATGCAAAACAAAAATGGGGGAGGGACATGAGAGCGAATGAAGCCTGGGATGGAGTTACATGTAGAATGACTGAATGGTGCGTGACCCTGACATTTATAAATTGGTCAAAAACACGACTCTCAATTTTCCAGCAGAAAACTCTAGAAGGTGGCCTAGAGATGCAAACTTGCATAATTTGCACTGTCACTGGGATTGTGAAGGCCATTTACCTAGCTCTCTGAAGAGGATAAAACTCTCTCCAGAAATTGGAGAGGGAGATAAAACATTTTCATTGTTTTTGATGATTTTGAACTCTCTCATGCTATGACTGAGTTTCCTATAGTGATGAGTTCCATTGTGACATCCTACTTCTCATTCTATTTAAAGGAACCCAGTGGATGGTGTGCTAGAATGTCATTGTGTGAACAATTTGGTTTCTGAACTCTAATATTAACACAAATTAACATACAAACTTTATCATCTGATATTAGTTAGATATTACTTACTTTAAAACTCCATTTCCCCCCCACCATTTGAGAAGCATACCCTTGGACACTGTCAGGTTATACAAATTTTGCTATGTGAGAATTGTAAGGATATTTCTCTTTTCCTTTATTTTTAAATTTTTAAGTCAATCATCAGCTTCCTTGGACTCCACAGAGAAATAACTATAGTAACCATATCAGCTTCCTCATCTCCTTTGTTGTTCTTACTCCTTCAGATGGAGTGTGCTAACCACCAGTGCTTTACACACCCTGGTGGTGTTTGGGTGCTCATTATTTCCTGAAGGAAGGTCTAGCACTTTAAAAGTAGTACCACATTTGACCAGCAGATGGTAAGCTACCCTCAGTTGTGGATAAGCATGGTTTTATCTGTACAAACATTTTATATGCACAACACAGACAAAATTCATTTTTTTTGGATTGTGGCAAATATGCAGAAATATAATAATGTCCAAAGAGATATACTCAATATGAACTTGTCTTACATGGATCTTGAGGGGATTGAGTGTAATTCATGGGAAGGGCACACTAACATGAGGCAGGTACGTAGGCAATAGATGGAAATATTTTTTGGGGGCTTGGCGGAGAAGAGTTAAAAAGATTAGAG
>PVHP010037689.1:0-17244 GCA_004024765.1 Zapus hudsonius
CTTATAAGCAGCCTCCAAGTTTTCTTTTGTTAGGGGCCACTGAGGAATCCATTGAGGCTTATCACCCTTCCATTTTATTGGTATAGCAGCTGTTTCAGTGGCCCCAACTAAAAACCCAGTCCCTGATTCTTATTAAGATGGGAATTGGAAATACTTTCAGTGGTCAATCTAAGATCCATTTGGCTTAATACATCTCTTCTCCATAAAGAAACCAGCAATGCACATACATAAGGTTGAAACAATCCACTATGTCCTTCCTTATCTTTCCACTGCAAGGTAGTGGCACTTTGGTCAGGACTTTCAGCTATTCCTAATCCTCAAAGAGTCTGATTCGCCTTGACGACTGGCCAATCCTTAGGCCAATCAAGAGATTTTATTATTCTTTTGTCAGCCCCCATGTCCAGGAGCCCCCGAAATTTCCTCTCTCTGATTTTCAATGTTAATAAGGGTCTTTCTTTTAATTCCAAAGTTAAGTAAGCCAGGGGCTCACCTGATGATTCTAGCCCCGTTTTTCCTCTACTAGAATCCAGGTGATGTTGGCTAGGCAAAATGAGCATTTGAGCAATTTCCTCTCCAGGAGATATAACTGTTATTCCTTTTGGGGAGGAGGCCAGTATTGTAACTTGGCCTGAGAAATCAGGGTCAATAACTCCTGGATGAATTAATAAGTCCTCTTAAACTAGTGGAGCTTTTTCCTAAGATTAATCCTATACAGTTATTTGGGATAGGCCCTTGCCAATCTGATTCAATGGGTTGCACTCCCATATCAGGAGTCAGGACTAGCCTGGAAGTGGCACAAATATCTAATCTTGCTCTCCCTGAGGTTGCCTTCCTCGGTCAGTTGGAGGATATCAGGCCTTTGGTACCTGCTGAATCACCCCATATATTTGTTGTGGGCCCTGGGTAGCTGGGCCCACCTTCCCGTTTTTTGAGGGCCTTGTATTAGGCTCTATTGGTTTATCATCCCCTGACCAATAAGTTATTTTTCTATAATGAGGGTATATTCCTGGTTTTGCTCTGCGGGGTTCTCTGTTAAAAGAGTTCAGCTCAGGGCATTGCGCCTTAATATGTCCTGGCTTCTGGCAATGAAAACAAATTCTTGGCGGACCTCCTCTACTGTACCTCTGATTAGTATGTAAGTCTTGTGTTATTGCTGCTGCCATAACTTGACCCTGAACAACTATGTCATTTATGTCCCTACAAATTTTTAGGTATGTTGAAAGGTCTTTACTCTTCCATGGCCTGATAGCCTCTTTCCACCATTTATTAGCTTGTTCATATGCCAGTTGTTTTACCAAAGGCACAGCTTGTTCAGCATCCCCAAAGATACGAGAGGCAGTTTGGAGCAAACGATCCACAAAATCAGCATAAGGCTCATTAGGTCCCTGTAACACCTTGGACAACTGTCCTTGTAAATCACCAACCCCTGCAAAGTTTTCCAAGCCTTAATTGCTGCAGCTGCTACTTGCATATATACTGCATAATTTATTTGATCCTGGATATCTGAGTAGTTGCCCAACCCTGTTAACATGTCAATATCCCAGCCTGGGTTCCCTGTGGTGGCTTTACACCTAGTTGTGTCGGTGCAATGCTTATGGAACGCAGTTTTCCACAGTAAATACTGACCTCCCGATAAGGTGGCTCTTGCAGTGTTTACCCAATCTAAAGGTGCCAGATTAGATGCTGCCAATGATTCTAACATAGAAATCATATAGGCAGCTTGAGGCCCATAAGTGCTTACTGCCTCCTTCAATTCTTTTACAAGTTTGAAGTCTAATTACTGGTGATATCTATGTTGTTGGGCATCCTTGAATACAGGAAAGCAAGTTGGTCCTCACCATGGGGGTTCCCTTCTGCAGGAACATTCCCCATTGTAATTATAAGGGAGTGGTGGTGCTATTGGCTCCACTTTCCCCCTAGTTTGTGGAGTTTCCTCACAAGGGTTTCTGAACCCAACTCCTAATTTCTCTCCATCTGATTCCTCCTCGTTCACTCTTTCTATTTCGGGCAACCTGGCTGGTGTTATTGGAGTTGTCAATACTTTTAACAGACAGAGTCCCCATCATCTTCGACAATGCCCAAAAAGGAGCCCCCACAAGGGCCCGTGAGATTTCCGAGCCCATCCTTCTATTATCTTCTTTTATTCCCTTCACTCTATCATGAACCTCAGTCACTTCTCAGTGAACTTTTTTGTCGCTTCACCGTGAACATTTTGCCTCTCTTCCCTAGGCTAAATTTATGGATAGATGAGAGAGAGAGAGAGACAGAGAGAGACAGAGAGAGAGAGAGATTGAGAGAAAGAGAGTGAAGAGGAGGAGAAGGAAAAGGCAGCACAGAGAACGGGCCTTTCTCTTATTTTTTTTCATCTTCTACATTTCCCTTTTCATTACCTGTTTTCGCTTGCTCCCCTTTTTTGGTCGTTCCCCGTTTTCATTTCCCTGTACGGGCCACCAACTATCACTGCCCTTCGCCCATGGAGGGCAGTGATCACACAAATACACACACAAACACCGCTTGTGGGTTGACGAACGTGTGTTCTTTATTGCAGGGAACGAGACAGAATATATAGAGCTTCCTGGACAATCAGGGAGCTATTTATTGGTCTATGATAAGAACCTGTGCATAATAGCCAATAGATATCACCTCCTGAAACTCATTAAGCCAAGCCCCTCTGGGCAGGCTGTCAGGTGCCATCCAAGACTAAGCCAGGGTATGCCTCCAAAGGCCCCCAAAGGCTTTTGCCCCAGACAAATTTAGACTTCATAAAATTAGATATTTGCATTGTTTGTGGAAGCTTTTTATTAACTTGAAACACTGTTAACAAATAGAATTTTCACACTATTTTAACATATGCATTCTGTTCATTTAATACTATGCACATAGTTTAAAACAAAATGTTTTATTTTTCTTACTCAAATATTACATTCTCCCTGTCACCTGAAAAAAAAAACTCATAGGTTCAGATGATGCAAAACATAGTGAAATAATGTTTAAAAACAAAGAATTTGTTGAGGTGATTTTGCATATCAAATGAAAATCAAGAACAAGAATCAGAAATAACTTATTTTTCCTCTTCCAAACCCATCATAATGATTTTGTACTAATGAGATAGTATGCCTATCTCACTATGAATCTATATCTCTTATGAACATTAAATTCAGCTAATTTACACAAAAATATTTGCTTATTCTAAGAAAATAAAATCATGGCTGAGAAGATGACTCAGTGGATAAAATGCTTGCTTTTTAAGCATGAGCACTGGAGTTTGATTCCAAGACTTCATGTAAAAAGTCCTGTGGTGGGCTTCTGTCACCTCAATGTGCTGATGACAGGATGGGAGGCAGATCCAAGAAAATATCCCGAAAGTATGTGGCAAGCACAGTAGCCAATAACCACAACTGCAAGAACGAAATATAGGGAGACACTGCCCCTCAAAATAAGGTAGTAGCTATAGATTCACATTCATATTCTCTCTCTCTCTTTCTCACACATAAAACATAATTAAAGTGAGGTCACAAATACTCATAGATGTCTAAAATGAAAGGTATGTTTTCTTGCTTAAATAAATTGACTAGGTTATTTAATATCTTCTATTTAATTAACAATGTTTAATACCTTAACAAAGCTGAATTTGATCATTAGTAAATTCCAGATATACGTTAAATTACACTATCAGTACAGCTAGTTGCAAATAATCTAATGGAAATCTTAAAATAGATCTATGATTCCACTAATATGTAGACTCAGTCTCTATTGTCACTGTAACCAACTTTTTAAGATCAAATTAAAATTATGTTAATCATACATGAAAATAAGATAAGAATGCCATTTGTAACCCATGGGATGCTGATTGACTGACTTTTCTTAGTTTTCAGCAAATAATTTTCCTATTATATTCTTTATAAAGGATCTTTTGAAAAGGTTTTCTGGAACAAACATAAATGCATTATTAAATGCATCATGTCTATTTCCAATGAAATCTATAGTGTACATTAAGTGTGTAATCTTTGGAGAAGGGATTTAACATTTGATTTTTATGAACATTTTCCTGCATTTGATTTTTATGAACATTTCCTGTGAGAGTCAATCTCTTGAGAATCTGAAGAAACCTGCCATAGTTTCCTCTTCAACATATGCTTTCCTTGATCAGAAATGGCCTTCATAAGGAAATTGGCTACATGAGTATCTAGATCAGTGTCTTGCAATAAACTCTGTTTTCTATTCAATATAGAAATGGAGCCTGACCCTCCAGAAAGCACCACTAGAATCAGTTAACAACCATTATTTTTTTTAAAAAATTGACAAATGGTAGCCTTTGGTATATTGTCTGCCATTCACTCTGGGAGGAAGCATGAATAATTATTGGTAGCTGGGCACTGCTCCATGTCGGGGGGAATACATATATTATCATAGGTCCATTGTACTCAGTGACTGCCAGCTTTTCTTAATCCTACGAAAAGAAATATATTGATATTCTTTAAAATTGGAGAGTCAATAATTATATTCGACAGATTCATCATACCAATTCTCAATTTAATTAAACTTTTGCCTTCATTTTTATTTTCCATGTCATTAATGCTCAAATTCACAAATGTAGCACAATAGTCATTCACTTACAGTCCACAGTACTTAGCAAAATAGCCAATTATGCTATTAATACATTTTATCTTAAATAAGTAAACTTTGTACTGACCTTAATGTTAATATTTTATTCACTTTTACCTTCAAAGAAGGATGACCAAAAACAGCAATGAGGAAACTTTTATGAAGATTTAAATCAAAAGCCTTGAATCTAATTCCAGATTTATACTTTAACATCTCATAGTCTTAGAAAAAGTTACAAAAAAAAAAAGACGTTTAGTTTCTTTGGAACAAAGGTGAATGCAAATGTGAGTGTGAACTTGAGTTTAAAATTAAAGTCATTTCTTCCAATACTTTTGCTAGACAATATTTTCCTTCTACTCAAGATCAAGAAAAGGATGCCAAGACCTCAAAAGTGAGGCTGTTTTTCTTCAAATACTGGAGAATTGTTGCCTTTAAGGCTTCCACTGACACTAGAATTCTCAGTAAGCCCTAATAAATCACGGCTCTTGAAAGCAGCTATTGCAATGCTATATGAAAGTCAGACAGTGTGACACGAACTTTCCAAAAGCCATCCTGACAGCAGCTCCCTCTAAGGACACTCAATTTCTTGTGCAATGCTTAAAAAGAAGAAAAGGAATGTAAATGCTTCTGTTCCAAGTTCCTCAAGAGGTATTTTTACCTGCACATAAGTTTAATGTTTAGGAGCAGTATTTTATAAACAAAAGCATTGGTGAAGTGAATGACAGTTCAAGATACAACAACCCAAGGGCTGGTGTGACAGGTCAGACATAATTAACATAATTAATTCCTCTTGCAAAGAAATACAGAGATTGATATTAGTTTTAAATGTCTATCAGTGGATGAACTTTGCAAAATCATATGAAATGTAGTTCATAGATTTAAGATCCATTTTCAGTTGCCTGGTTAGGATGAGTGAAGTGAATGCACGTACATTTTCTATTCCTGTTTGTCAATCAAGGAAAATAACTATACATTTACAGAAAGTGTTGAAACCGGATGTGGCTTAGACAGGTGCTCATAGGTGACAATACATAAACCAGCTGAAAAAGAACAAAGATGTCTAGCAGGCTGTCTTTTTAAGTAAAGAAATACTTCAGTAGGAGAGGAATAATAATAATAATAATAAGACTCAAAAATGGAATCATTTTCTTTTTTTCCCTTGGCAATTGTATGAAGCAAACCAAGTCTCTTTTCTGAATTCCTTTCTGTTCCCAATCATCTGGGTTATCATACCTGATACAGAGCAATGGGGGTGTATGTAAGACTTTAATTTTAAACACCTAAACATATGCCTCCTGCACTGGGAGTGCATTTCAGATAAAGCTAACTGAGAAATGGGGATACTGGGTCCTCTCAGCACCCCCAGCACTGTAACAGCAGAACATTGCTTTTCTTTGTAAAAATTTCCACCTGATAAAGATAAAAACTCTACTATATCTTGAACCCTCTGTGCATCTACACCCCTACATCATCTGGACCCCACCTGAATCTAGGCCTTCATCTAGACCCCTCCTGTATCTAGTCCCCTCCTGCATGTAGACATCTCCTTGAATCCAGACCACTCGTGGCATCCAGACTTCTTCTGTATCTAAAACACTCCTGCATCTGTAATCCTCCTAGCCTCTAGACCTCTGCTTCCATCTAGTCCCCTCCTACATGTAGACCTCCCCTGAGTTTAGAACTCCCAATGCTTCTAGAGTCCCTCTGCATCTGGAACTCTCCTGTATCTAGACCTCTCCTGCATCTAGTACGCACCTGTATATAGATCCGTCAAATATGCAAACCTTTTATATATCTAGACCACCCCTGCATCTAGAGTCCTCCTGCATCTAGACCCTTCCTGTATCTAAATCCTTTCTGTATCTAGATGTCCCCTGCATCTACACCCTTCCTGAATCTAGAAGTCTCCATGCATCTGGACCTCCCCTGTATCTAGACCCCTCCTGTATCTAGAACCTTCCTGCTCCTAGACCGCCCCTGCATCTATATTCCTACTGTATCTAGACCCCCTTCTTTTTCTAGACGTCCCATATATCTTGAAGTAACCTGCACCTTGAACTCTTCTGCATCTGAGACCTCTCATACATCTAGACATCTCTCTCATTGAGACACTCCTATATCTATACACCCCCTGCTTCTAGACTTCCCCTGTATCTAGAACACTCCTGATCTAGACCCCTCCTGCATGAATTACTCTGCTGCATCTAGACTTCTACTACATCTAGACATCTCCTGCATCAAACCCCTCCTACAACCAAACTTCTTCTGAATCTAGGCCCCTCCTGCATCTAGTTCTTTCCTTCACCAAGTACTCTCATGTTTCTAGACATTTCTTGGATCTAAAATCTTGTGTCTAGACCCCTCTTATATTTAGACACCTCCTGCTTCTAGAGCATTTTTTATTTAGAAAATGAACCTACACATGTATGATTCACCTCAGGATATACCCTGTCAAACATATATTTTCTACATAATTCTAGTCATCTTCCCATAAGTTACTCACCTAGGAGTTCAAATTCCTTAGTCACTTTCCATTAATTACCATACTTTGTTCGTATGGTATAATTATTAGTTGTTAGTTAACAACTTCCCTAGCTTTTCACTTTTCAGTGAAGCCCTCATGTACATAAAAATTTCAGTAAATTTGTAATCTATTGCTAACACAATCCTTTTGTCAAATTAATTATCATACTTTAAGAACCTAGGAAAGTATAGGAAAATGCTTTTTTTCTCCCCTGAATTGTTATTGCTTAATTAAGGGGATAAAGGATACTAATATCATAAAAAGATAAGAATATGTTCAAATTTATATAATTTTAAAAATCTACTTAAGCATATTTCATGTTAAATATGACACATTTAATACTGAATTGGAAAATTTAATACATGGTATTATTCTAAAACTGGATTGTTCAAAATCCTGAACATTGAAATTTTGATCAAAACATCTGAAATCCCAAAGACCAGCATTCTGGCAAACACAGTCTTGAATTATTTACCATCTTGAATGTGAAAGCATGAAAGCTGGAATTCTGGAAATCATAATTCTCATGGAATTTGGGGAAAGCTACATCAAGAGGTAGGAAGAGGATTCTAGGGAGCAGATGGCATTATTTCAGTCATACCCTAAAGTAGCTCCCAAGTCCTGCACTATTTCTGCTAGTTCATCTATAGCAGAATTGTTTCGAAACAATTATAGCCCATGGAGAAGACAAAGAAACTGGCAAGCTTGTAGTCATCTGGGCCAAGGACAGTCACTGATAAAAAGGTTCTACAGGTGTCTGCAGACACATTAGACACATTTCACTTATGTTGTGAATGATCTATGTAATATATTTACAATGTAAATTCATATGCAAATGACTTACTAGTTTGCCACAAACATAGGCCTTTAAAATATATTTATTTATTTATTTATTTATTTATTTATTTATTTATTTATTTTTGTTTGTTTATTTACTTATTTGAAAGACAGAAAGAAAGAGAAAAGAGAATGAAGGAGAGTGTGCATATGACCACACCAGGACCCCTTGCTCCTGCAAACTAGCAATGGATGTATGTGCCACGTTGTGCATCTGGATTTAGGTTCATCCTGGGAAATTCAACATGGGCTGGCAGGCTTTTCAGGCAAGGGTCATCTCCCCAGTCCCACACTGTAGTTCTTATATGCACACTTAAATCTAAAAGAAAAGCTAGCCAATGCTTCATTTAAGCAAATAGCACTTCTAAATTCTATTTTTCCCCACTACTCTGTTGTTTACTTGCATTCAAATACATACAATCTGTGTCCAATGTGGTCAGAGGTAAATGGATATGCAGTGGGGATCATTATGGTGTTTTTAAAAAATTTATTTGTGAGCCACTGAGAGAGAGAGAGAGAGAGAGAGAGAGAGAGAGAGAGAGAGAGAGAGAGAGAGAGAATGAGAGAGAGAGAGAGAATGGTTGTGCCAGGGTGATTAGCCACTCTGGACACATGCATTACTCTGTGAACCTGGCTTTACATGGGTGCTGGGGAATCAAACTCAGGTCGTCTTGCAGGCAAGCACCTTAACCACTGGGCCATCTCTCCAGCCCCCCATTATGGTGTTTGATGGACCATGGCAAAAACTTGTGTCACAGCATTTATTATGACCATTGTTACAAAGAAAGATGCTCACACGAATAAACAAATGAGTTTATACATGTCCATCTTGGCATAATTCCTTCTGTAGTTGTCTGTGTATAAATATTCTAAGTACACATGATTTGTAGGCTGCCAAATCATTAAGATATGTGTATATATTGTTATATAAGTTAGTGGCATCTGGGATTGTATCTTTAATATTCGGGCTGAGATCCTAGAAGACACATATTTAATATTTCTTCCTTGTACAGTACGTGATTCAATGAGTCCAACATCTTCACATATAAGATAATTAATTATTTATATTCATTAGAACAAAAAGGTTTTGGCTTGAATTGAGGACAAATAAAGTATTAATAAAAATCACAATCCAAACTTGAGTGAATTATAGCCTAATAATTTTATCACTACACTGATTCTGTACTTCATGTTTTAATAAATTTTTATTAAGAAAGAACTGTATAATAGAACTTCAAAAGTTAGTGGTAGCCATATAATTGAAGAAAATTTAGATTCTTATATCTATGTATTATGTAGTTATGTTTTTTGCATTAAACATGTATTTTTAAATCTATGTAGTATATTTATATTTTAATGATAATGAAACATATATGGATATATGTATATGGATTAATACTGGAAAATTATTTTGTAATATTTAAATTATTGTTAGATATTAGATACATAATATATTACTATACATATTATGTGCAGAAAAATGCACATACATATATAAAATTTAGTAACCATCACAAATACTTTATTACTGGTTGTAGCTTTCCTTTGTTAGCATTTTTTCCATAAACATAAGCATCCAGGATTAAGGGCCAAAATAGCTTCAAACATATTCAGATATTCACAGAACAATAATTACATACTAATTCATGGAGATTATCATTAATTTTCATTTCCATTTCTTCCTATCAATGATTTAATCATCATGTAAAATAAGCAGAATCAACAAGATGGATATCAAATAAAATGTCTGATATTGAGAATGATTGATTAAAGTGTTTTAATTGGAACAGTTTTAAGAATAACCGATTTTTTAAAGTAAAGAAAAAAATTCCATGTAATACAGTTAAATCCAGGGTAGGAGTACTGGATAACAGAGTTATACATCACAAGAAACAAAACAGAGATCTTAAAAACTTCTATTTGCATGAAGGATAGTGAGCTACCACTTCCATAAGTAATTTCTTCCTGGAGAACAACTATTATAATGGCATTTCAGCAACTGTGTGAAACCAGGTATAGTTTATACTTAAAGGTAAAAAATGTTTCTACATTTCTAACATTTCAGGAAAAGCAATTTCAATATGACTATACTTTACAGGAATTGTTTGAATATAAGTGAGGTAATTTTTGCCTATTATTTAAAGCCTATTAAGATTGTATAATGATTTCTTAATTTAATAGGACCTTTGTTCTCCTAAGACATGAAAAATTCTACTTCCAAAGAAATGGTGCACAAATTATAACACATTCCCTTACCCATATAAAAGGAAGCTTATCTTCAGCACTTTATGTATTAATTTTTACCTCAGGTTCAAAAAGTATTTTTGATAACCCATAGTATCTCTTCTGTGGGAGGTTCTTCCTCTAACTAGGAATAATGTGAACAATAAATTTTTCATTTCTTATATTAGATGACTTCATTATAATTCTACCTAAATTATTTTACAATTAATTTGTAGTAGACTATTAATTTAGAATGCTTTCAAAATTTATGTTACAACGGTGTCAAACTATTACAGGGTTTATTATAACAGCATTGAGGCACCAGGATTACTGTATGCATGCCAACAAAATTGTTGACTCTTCATTTATACTACAAAGAGCACATTTCACAATTATAATTGAAATGTATCTTCTTTTAAAAATCTAGGTAATGAATATATTTTTGATTATATAGATTCATGGGAGTGTGACATTTGTGGCAGTTTTTCCTGTCTCAATTTTCACTTCAGATAATTTTACTTAAATGTGTAAGTCATCTCACTGAACAAAGTTCCAATTCAAATATTTCTTTCAGAGTATAGATTATATGTTTTTTTAAATAAAGTAGTTGTAGACACACAGAATATAGAACATGTGGACAAGGAAAAAATCAATAGAAAATTATTGAACTTGAAAATAATGCTTGCTTGTTTTGATATGGAAAACCTGTATAAGAGCTAGGGCTTATTTTCAGCTTCCCATTTCTACCTTCTAAACAAAAGGAAGAATTATACTTTAAAGTCTCAAAATGCAACTGCACCTATTGGCAGTTAGAAAGGCAATGCGTTGTCAAAGAGAGATAATTATGCAATGCCCTCTCTTTAACTCTGACATACTTTGCTCTATGATTCTGTCTGGTCTTAACTGCCTCCAGTCTAAATTCAACTGCTGTCCTAGCTACACACTGCTGGGGTGAATCTTAAACAAGGCACAATTTGGGGGAGGAGAGTATTTATTGAAACTACAGATTGAGGGGAAGTTCCATAACAGCAAAAGAGGCTGACCCCCTTTCACAGGTCCAAGCAGAGAGAGAAACCCATGACCAACATCATATACACAGAACAGCAAACAGGCTGGGAGGTGAAGGGAGAGAAATCTCCTACCTCTTTATATAGCCTTAGGGTGTGGTATTGCAACCCTATCCCAGACTTGATGGCATCCCAAGTCTCAGGAATTTCCTTCCTACATTGCCCACACAGGAAGGGATGTTCATTTCTAGCTTCTCTGAGCTTTTTTACAACCTGACCCCTACTGAGAGGCTGCCTTCCTGTAAATATCATCAGAGACCCACCAAGACAATAATAAAAGACTATCTTTTTAGATCAAGTAAACAATAAAACCTAACCATCACAGCTGTTAACTCAAAACTGAGAGGCTGCCTTCCTGTAAATATCATCAGAGACCCACCAAGACAATAATAAAAGACTATCTTTTTAGATCAAGTAAACAATAAAACCTAACCATCACAGCTGTTAACTCAAAAGCTTCAGGTCACTTAGGTAAAAGGCATACTTGATTAATTAATTTAAAAAATCCTTGGAAACAGCATTATTCAACAGCATAAAAGAGTAAGTGAAATTCTAACTTTTGTAATATAAAATAACCAAACAACTTGGGGTTCCACAAACAAAACTTCTGTTTTTCTTTTTTTAAATAAGATTAATTTGGGGTTCAGAAATGGTTAGTAAATGTGAGTTATTTGCATTCAAATCCCCAGAATCCAGTCAAAGCTGATGTATTATATGGAAAGTAGATATAAGAGAATCCTCTCACACTCCCTTGCTACTGCAAACACACACCTCAGTTTTGTGAGCTGCCTCACCTGGAAAATGTGGTGAAAAATGGGCCCACCTAACCCTACTGACCCACCATAGGCCGATAGCTGAGATTCTGGCAAGAGAGGAGACACCACAGTCATACCTTGGAGGATCCATATGGAACCCCACAGAGAATGTCAGGATGAACAAGGGACCCACAGCCAAAGCCATTAAATCAACACAGGATAAGCCAGCGAGACAGAAACCAACAATTTTCAACACAAAGACCCCTAAGCTCACAACCTTAAAGCAGCCTTAATACTCATCCACCACGACTCAGGGAACTATGCGAAAGAGGGGGCGGAAAGATTGTGAGAGCCGTGGTGGGGGAGATTATCCAGAGGCATGGCCAGGAGAACCTGGCTGAATACTAGGCTATCCATGGTCCCCTGTCACAAGGACTGATCCAGACGACCCATGGAGGAGGTTATCCAGTTGAGGGGGGGAGGAGAGGGCAGTGGGGAATTGGGGATAACAACTCATTGTTTGCCCACTAAACATTGTAACTCATTATGGACAATAATAAATAAATAAATAAATAAATAAATAAATAAATAAATAAATAAATAAATAAATAAATAAATACAAAGCTTGTCTCAAAGTGGAAGCAAGGACCAACACCTGAAGTTATGCTCTATCCACACACGTGCCATGGCATGTGCAGCTGCTCTTAAACACAAAGGATTATGAACGTAAATTCACACACACACAGACTAAAACATTCTTTAGAAGCACAATTGTATTCATTCATTTACCACATTGCAGTTTTCACTACAGTCACTATAGCTCATTGTTAGAGTGACGAATTCATCATATTATGCAAAGTACAAAAACTCTCTGTTAAATGAACATTATAAAAATAAAACATACCAAAAAAAAACATACTATTTCCAGAACAGTGTTCTACTTAAAAAGATTTCTAAGCAAAATCCAATAGTTTCCCTATACTTGAAAGCTCCAATGTGCTGACATGGGTTTCCTCTAGTATTTTCAGTATTAAGGGATTTGATCTTTATGTTTTTGAATTGCTGCTTATGCATGGTGAGAAATACGGCTCGAATTTCAATTTCTTGCTGGTAGATAGATGTTCAGTCTTTTTTTTTTCTAGTGTCAGTTTTGACCATAGCTGTGTGGATTTATTTCTAGGTCATTCATTCTATTCCATTGGTATATGTGCCTATTTTGTGCTGGATACATGCTGTTTTTCACTCATGCTTGGCAGTATAATTTTATCAAGATTTATGATAACTACAGGAATGTTCTTTCTACATAGATTTGTTTTGGCTGTGTGAGGTCTAACATGTTTCCATATGAGTTTTTGGATTGTTTTTACCTTGTTATGAGATAAAGGTCATTGGAATTTTGATGGGAATTGCCTTGAATCTATAGATTACTTTTATTTTTTTATTGTTCATAATGAGTTACATTGTTTAGTGGGCCAACCATGAGTTGTTACCCCCAATTCCTCATTGCCCCCCTTCCCCATCCCCTGTCAGCTGGATATCCTCCTCAGTGGGCCGTCTGGATCAGTCTTTGTGGTAGGGGACCACGGATAGCCCAGTCTTCAGCCAGGTTCTCATGAACCAAGTGTGTTGTTACTGAGGGTTGCCAGGTCTTTGCTGTTCTCCCCCACCACTGCTCTCACAATCTTTCCGCCCCCTCTTCTGCTCAGTTCCCTGAGTCCTGGTGGGTGAGTATTGAGATTGCTTTGGTGTTGTGAGCTTGGGGGTTTTTGTGTCGAGATTCATTGGTTTCTGTCTCACTGGCTTATCCTTTGTTGATTGAATGGCTATGGTTGTGGGTCCCTTGTACATCCAATCATTCTCTGTGGGGTTCCATATGGATCCTCTCCCTTATGACTGTGGTGGCTCATCTCATGCCAGGATCTCAGCTTTCTGCCTGCAGTCGGTTGGTAGGGTTATATGGGCCACAACTCCCTCACTGTATCCTGAAAAATACAAACACAATCTCCATCGGAGAATGAGGTCAGTATCCCTTAACAAATATACAACAATCAGGATTACTTAGCTTCTATTTTTAAAAGCCTCCCCGGCAGTCACTCGCATAGTGCATCTTTTCTTGAGAGCCCAAGAGTATCGGATCCATTGCATATCGCCCTGAATCCCCGGTTCCAATCAAGGGTTCCCCCTCACTGAGTGGAATATTTGGCCAAATTTAATAGCTGTTGATTGTCTCCCCCAGGCTCAGGCTACTCCATTGCACACGTGCTCCTTTCTTGGTTTCCTTTTCTCTCCCAGTAGGAGATGTGGTCAGCCTACTCATGGCCACAGACTGTATTTAATGCCAGTGGTCTGTTTACACCAGCTGTCATTGTTCAGCTTCCCCTAGCAGCTTGTGTAATGTCTTTGAGCACTGCACTAACTGCCATCTGGGTGCTGGTTACCATTCCAGACCTCAAAGAGTCTCTCAATGCTGAACGATGGTATTCTGTGGTTTCTTCAGCAACAGGGTTTTGCCTCAGGCCTGGGGAGGGCATTCAAGAGCCTTGACAGAATTCTGTCTTGGTTTTGTAACCTCATGGGTCACTTTGGTCAACAGCTCAGTGAGGGAAGGAACCAGTGGCCGGGACCTGGGGCTGTCAGACTGCTCAATTGTTCACAGACGCAGACATTCTCCCCTACTACTCATGGCCCCTCTTACCAGTTGACACCCACTACTTACTCTTTAGGTTATAATATGCTCGGGAGAATTTTATGTTTTTGAACCTAATTTGGTTTGGCCTCTTGTTAGAGCCATTCCCCTCCCCCCTTCCCTTACCCCACATTTATAACCTCTCAGTTCTTTCTACTAGTCTGGATAAAGAAAACGGTTATCCTGGCTAAGGACCACATATGAGGGAGCTTATGTGGCGTTCCATTCTCTGTTCTTTTGAGTGTTCGCTTAGTAAGATCTGCTCGAAGTCAGACCATTTTTCCCTAAATTTTGATGTGTCATTTTTCCTTTCAGCTGAGTAGAATTCAACATGTAAATATACCACAGTTTCATTGTCCATTCCTCCATGGATGGGCATTTGGGTTGATTCCAATTCTTGGCTATTATGAATTGAGCTGCTATAAATATAGTTGTACAAAATTTTCTGCATCGAGGTGTGGCATCTTGCTGGTAGATGCCTAGTAGAGGGATAGCTGGGTCCATTGGTAGTTCTATGTCCATTCTGTCTAGGAGTCTCCACACTGCTTTGCATAATGGTTGCACAAGTTTGCAATCCTACCAGCAGTGAATGAGGGTTCCTTTTTCCCCGCATCCTCGCCAGCAATGATTGATGTTGGTTTTCTTTATGATTGCCATTCTGACAGGGGTAAGATGTTAACTCATTGTGGTTTTGATTTTCAATTCCCTGATGCTTAGGGATGCTGAGCACTTTCTTAAATGAATCAAGGCCAAATGTGTTTCCTCCTCCGTGAATTCCCTGATGAGATCAGTAGCCCATTTTGTGAGGGGGCATTTTGGGTTTTTGTTATCAATATTTTTTAGTTCTCTGTAGGTTTTGGAAATTAGTCCTCTGTCTGAGTTATAGCTGGTGAAAATCATTTCCCAGTTTGAAGGGGGTCTATTGGCTCTTAGTATGGTCTGTTTTTCTGTACAAAAGCTTCTTAGTCTGATCAGGTCCCATTGGTTAAGTGTTTGTTGTATTTCCTGGGCTGTTGGAGATTTGCTCAGGAAATTTTTTCCCACTTCTATTTCATGTAGAGTTCCTCCTATTTCTTTCTTCCAGGGTGTTCATGGTTAACAGATTTATATTAAGGTCTCTGATCCATTTGGAGTTGATTTTTGTGCAAGGTGAAAGGAGTGGGTCTATTTTCATTTTTTTACACATGTTTATCCAATTCCTCCAGCACCATTTGTTGAAGATGCTATGTTAGGCCCAGCATACATTGTTGGCCCCCTTGTCAAAGACTAAATAACTGAAGTTACTTCCATTTAAAGCTGGGTCTTCAATTCTGTTCCATTGATCTGTCTTTCTGTTTTTATGCCAGTACCATACTGTTTTTGTTAATATGGCTTTGTAGTATGTTTTGAAGTCAGGCATGGTGATACCTCCTGAGTAGGGTTTTTTACTTAGAATAGTTTTGGCTATCCGAGGTCTTTTGCCCTACCAAATAAATTTAGAGATTATTTTTTCTATGTCTGTGAAGAACGAGGTTAGGATTTTTTCGGCATAGCATTGAATCTGTAAATCACTTTTGGCAGTATTGCCATTTTAACTATATTGATTCTCCCTATCCATGAGCATGCAATAACTTTCCATCGTCTCACATCCTCCTCTATTTCCTTCTTGAGTGTTTCAATATTTTCCTAATATAAGTCCTTTACAGCCTTGGTTAGTGATATTCCAAGGTATTTGATTATCTTTGAGGCTATAGAAAATGGGGCAGTCTCTCTGATGTCTTTTTCTGTCTGCTTGTCTTCTGCATATATAAAGGCTACTGATTTTTGTGTGTTGATTTTGTATCCTGCCACATTGCTGAAGGCATTATTCACCTTCAAGAGGTTACTGATACTATTCTTTGGGTCTGATGTATAAGGGATCATGTCATCTGCAAAGAGGGATAGTTTGATTTCCTCCTTTCCGATTTGTATCCCTTTTATGCCCTTCTCTTGTCTAATCACTTGGCCTAGAACTTCAAGCACTATGTTGAAGAGCAGTGGTGAAAGTGGGCAGCCTTGCCTTGTTCCTCAATTGAGTGGGAACTCCTTGAGTCGTTCCCCATTGAGTATGATCTGTGCTTTAGGAGTTTTCTATATTGTCTTTATTAAGTTGAGGAATAGGCCATCTATGCCTATTCTTTCAAGAGCTTTGAACATGAAGAGGTGTTGAATTTTGTCAAAAGCCTTTTCTGCATCTATTGAGATAACCATATGATTTTTGTGTTTGAGCCGATTAATGTGATGTATGACATTTATCGACTTGCGTATGTTGAACCATCCCTGCATCTCTGGGATAAAGCCAACTTGGTAAGGGTGGATAATATTTTTGTTGTAGCGTTGTATCCGGTTTGCTAGGACTTTGTTCAGGATTTTTGCATCTAAGTTCATCAGAGATATGGGTCTATAGTTCTCTTTTCTTGTTGCATCTTTGCCTGGTTTGGGGATTAGGGTAATGGTAGCTTCATAGAAGGTGTTTGGTAGACTTCCCTCTTTTTCTATGCTTCTAACAAGCTTCAGAAAGAGTGGTTT
>PVHP010037690.1:0-17243 GCA_004024765.1 Zapus hudsonius
TCTCTCTCTCTCTGTATCTCTCTTTCTGTATCTCTCTCTGTGTCTCTCTGCTTGAAAATGAATAAATAAAATATTTTTAAAATATTTTTAAAAATACAATTATTATAAAGCAAGAAACAATCTAAATTGTTCCCTAGGCTACATCAACAGGGCCATCCACTGGTAAAATACATCAACACAGTGAGTGTTGCAGACCCAAGGAGCCCCCTGTGTGTCCCTCTCAGCTTTCTGAGTACACAGTAACTTCTTGTCCCAACCTTTCAGACCATATAACCAGTTCTTCCCAATGGTGTGAGATCAATGCATGGTCTCCGGGCTAAGGTAGAAGAAAGCCTCTTTCCCCACCCACTAGAGGAATGAGAGAGGAAGAGGCCACTGGAGAAAGGAGAGGCCACATGCATGGCAGAGTGAAACCGAGCCCCCCATGGGCCACCATGCTCCCCACACACAAGTGTGTTCAGTCTCAAGACAATACTTGGTCTCTTGGAATAGATAAGACACACAGGGACCTACTCCTATTACAGACCTGTCAGATTCATTACTAATAAGGAAAAATATCTAAGTACACTTACAGCCAAGTAGGGGAGCGAGTGGGAACACATTTACAAGGGGAGAAATATGAATTCCAATCAATAGAGCAAGTTGTCATCCGCTCCCTGAGACCGCCAATTAAAATGACTTGTTCCAAAGAAGGAATTGGTCAGTGTCTTCGGGATCATTATGGCTTGTTTTTAAAAGAATAAGCCACACACTGACTCCTGCTGGGGTGAAAGGGCAGTTTTAAGAAAACAGCACTCCAGCACCCTGAATGTCTGGAGCTCACCCTCCTCCCCCACCAGAAGGCACATGTTAGCTGGGTAAAAACCTAGACTGTGTTCTGAGATAGGGGTCAGGATTTACAGGCAGCCACCATGGGCAAGACTGTGTCTAGGAGTACAGCCTACATAGCGAAGCGAGAGGAGAATGCATCCTTGGTGCATTTTTGGATGTGGGGGAAACAAGCCAGATGAACAGATCTACCCACACAGCTGAGTATGAACTGAGATCTACCATGCCACCTGGGAACTCTTACTATCAGACCCTTAGCTTGATCTCCCAGCCCTTGGACTCAGTTTCTTCATTTACCAAAGAGACAGTAATAGCCTGCTGCTTATGATAGTGTTCTGAGGGTATGATTAAACAGTGTTTCATGGAGTCCTGGAAGTCTCCTACGAGTAACTATGCAGCACCCCATCACACTCATAAGCAGCTCAAGTTCCACCTAGTTTACATGCTAAGTCTCCATATAACATCATTAGCCTTTATAAAAGGTTCTATTGCCTAGAGGGGAACAAAAAAATTCTACAAATTTGATGGTTGACAAGCTTAAGTTAGCCCAGAGTTTCTGACTCTTGGTCAATTATCTTTCACTGAACAGGCCACAGGCTGGGTGGGGAGGCATGGGGTCTCTTCCAGCCAAGCCTGGGGTTCTCATCTCCAGACCTTGACTGGCTAACGGCTGTCTCTGGAAACCCTCCAGGAGCATCATTTCCCACACTGCCCCCCAAAGTGGTTCTGAGACCCCGACACCCTGTATCAGATGCAGCTTCTCCCCCACTGCACCTGCTGCTCAGGAGGGGCTCCATGCCCGGCTCTCAGTACCAGGATGGTGGTCCTGGCTGGAGCTGCAGTTACAGGAAAATTCACTTTTCCCACAGACACCACGCCCATGTTCAGCAGACACTACAAGTAAACTTAACAGCTTGAGGAAGCAAAGCACCATCTTCTCTGTTTTGTAGAAAAGGAAAACAAGGCCCAGAGACTGTCTGAGCCGTCTTCACGCAGCCAGGAAGCAGAGCTGTCCCTGCAGTTTTATCTCCTTTCCCATGCTCCTCCCGACCCACACACTGTCTCCCCATCTCTGGCCCAAGCCTCTGGAAGAGACAGGAGAGAGAAATGCCATGATAGAGTCAAGGATGGCTGCATTTCAGAAGAGACTGGGCTAGGGTAGGGAGGATAACTGAGAAGCCAGAAGGCAAGTGGGGTAGACACTCCGTATCTCAAGCATGGTGGGAAGCAAAAACATAACCAAACAAAACTTGTGCAGCTCCTCATATCAATCCAGAAACACTACCTGGAGGAGAAGAGATCAAGGAAATGTCTAGATGCCCTGGTGTAGACTATGGCTCACATTTCCTTCCCTCCAGGTCCCCTCCTGCTTCAGAGGAAAATCCATGGCACCCACTGTGGTTCATTCCCAGGGATCAGCACACCCCACCCCCAGGCCTCTGAAAGGGAGACAGGCCACACCCCAATAAACACAGCCAGCAAACCTTCCTCCCTCCAGTTAATTTCCCCATTATTCCTGGATCAGTGTCCTCACCCTGTGCTAATTCCTCTCCCTCTCGGTGTTTATACCCTTCAGATATTTGCAGGCTATTATCATGGACCCACTTAGTGAAGCAGCGCATATTAAGTTCTTTTCATCTTTCCTCATAAATCAATCCCTTAATCCCTCCAAGCCCTTTAATCGCACTTGCTGCTCCTCTCTGAACTCGGTCCAGTTTCCTCAAGTCTCCGATAATGTGGTGACATGGGGTGCTGCTGACTCACGCGACTCCCTGAGTGCCCAGAGCCCACTGCTTGTGCGCACACGCACACACGCACGCATGTGCTAGCACACTCCCTCGGCAGGGCGGGGAGGTGGGCCCTAGGCCTGCTCCTGGAAGCCATGCTGCCGTCACAGTATTGTCACAGTATCGAGTAGCCAGGGGCAGCTTAAAATGCAGCAAGGTCTCCAACACTGTGCCCTAGGAACTTGAAGAGGAGGGGAAAGCCAGCAGTAAGTTTTATGGCCCCATAAGACTTTTAGTAGCTACAGCCACATAGTGCTTAAGAATAGGATAGTGCCCATGGGATCAGGGGACTTAAGGATGAAGACAAGACCATAATGGAGCCCCAGGCCACAGGCAAATTTATTGAGACACAATCACACCCACCATGACTGTCATTGGAAAGACTGACAACAGGCAAAGCTGTTGGTGAGGATTCGAAGCAAGCAGGACTCTCGGACTTGATTAGCAGGAGGAAAAAGAGAATGTCCACTTTGGGCAAAGATGTGGCATATTCTTCTAAAACTAAACACATAACTCAGAAACCCCATTTCCAGGTATAGATACTTGTGCACATGCATATCCACACACATGAACATGCACACACACACACACACACACACACACAAAATATTTTAAAAATTTTAAAAAACAAAAACAAAAAACAAAGTGGTGTGTTTAGAATTTGTGCATTAATTAAATATACAAACCAACACTGAACTCCAGAAAATGATATATAGAGGGTGTTTAGGGAGGATACTGGTGTCTACAACCTACTATAAAATATACTAAAAAACGTGACAGACTAAGCTTGAGTAGAGGTGGAGTAACAGAGGTAGAACAAAATATTCACGGGAAAGCCAAGATGTGTCCACTGCACTTGCCTTTGGTTTGTCTGTAGGTCCAAAATGTGTCTTCAGAAAATGTTGGAGAGGCTAAGGAGATGGCTCAATGGATAAAGTACTTGCTGGCATGCATGAGGACCAGAGTTCAGATCCCCAGCCTACACACAGATATGGATGGGTGTGGATGGCCTGCAATCCCAGAGCATGGGAGACAGACACAGGGAATCCCTAGGCCAAGCTAGTTGGCAAGGTCTGGTTTTCAAGAGAGAAACCTTGCCTCAGTAAAATAAAGAGGAGCAAGATTGAGGAAGACACAGAATTGCTTGCCCCCACACGCATGCAAACACAAGTACACTCACATGTGTGTATAAATATGGGGTGTGTATACATGTGGGAGGCAGAGGGAGAGAGAAAATACTTAAATAAAAATTCAGCCCTAGCCACCATAGTCATACCATGGAGGATCCATATGGAGTCCCGCAGAGAATGACAGGAGGAACAAGGGACCCACAGCCACAGACATTCAACCTACACAGGATAAGCCAATGAGACAGAAACCAACGATCTTTGACACAAAGACCCCTAAAAACTCACAATCTTAAAGCAGCCTTAATACTCATCCACCATGACTCAGGGAACTATGCGGAAGAGGGGGTGGAAAGATTGTAAGAGCCGTGGTGGGGGATACTATCCAGAGGCATGGCACCCTACAGCAACAACACACTTGAGCCAGGAGGTCCGGGCTGAGTACTAGGCTATCCAGGGCCCCCTGCCACAAGGACTGATCCAGATGGTACAAGGAGGAGGATATCCAGCTGATTGGGGATGGGGGGGGGCATTGGGGAATTGGGGATAACAACTCATTGTTTGCCCACTGAATAATGTAACACATTATGGACAATAAATATATATTTAAGATTTAAAAAAAAATTCAGCCCTAGGTGGGCATGGTGGCACAGGCCTTTGATCCCAGCACTCAGGAGGCAGAGATAGGAGGATCACTGTGAATTTGGAAGCAACCTGGGACTACAGATTGAATTCTAGGTCAGCCTGCGCCTGAGAGAACCCTACCTCAGGGGAAAAAAAACAATCAGCCCCTTCCAGTCCTCACATCTTGGGAGGCCATGGCTCTGTGGAAGCCATCGTGACATTCGTCATGACTTTTCTCATTCCATCACTGTATTTCCTCTAGTTCTGGGTGTGACCAACTCTCCAGTCCATCCTTCCCCACTGTGATAGTTAGGTTTTGTTGTCAACTTGATCTTTTTAATTATCTTGGGTGGGTCTCTGAGGATGTTTACGGGAAGGCAGCCTCTCAGCAAGGGACAGGATGTAAAGAAGCTCAAAGAAGCTGGAAGTAAACATCCTTTCCTGTGTGGGCAATCCAGGAAGGAAATTCCAGAGACTCAGGAAGCCATTAAGTCTGGGGAAGGGTTGTAAGACCCCACCCTAAGTCTATATAAAGGAGAAGAAATTCTCTCCTTGCCCCCCCCGCCTGTTCCCTGTTCTGTGTGTGTGGTGTTGGTGATGGGTTTTTCTCTCTGCTTGGACCCGTGAAAAAGGGCCAGCCTCTTTTGCTGTTACGGAACTTCCCCTCAATCTGTAGTTTCAATAAATCCTTTCCTCCCGCAAATTGTGCCTGGTTTCAAGATTCATCCCAGCAGCATGTGGCTGACTACGACACCCACCACGTTGTTCATCCCCACTCTCAGTCAATCTCTTTACCCCAGAAGTGGGGAATGCCACTGGTTGAGGGATTTTTACAAGGGGTGGTATCCACAGACCACGCAAGCCATATGAAAAGTTTCATGTATATACTGATATGCATTTTCTTCTCAGATTCACCTAGAAGCTTATGGCCCAGGAAGGGGCCTGGAAGACCTTGAACTGTACTTCCAAAAGCTGCCCCTGTTTCTAGTTTTTAAGTGTTTCTTCGTGCCATACTCCCTGATGTGGGGGGAAACAGGGGGCTAAAACAGACTCAGGAGAGCCTCAACACCACCTCCAACTTGTCAAAATGATTAGCATTACTCAACATAAAGTAAAACTAAATTTTCTATACTACTGATAAAAAAATTTTAAGCTTTTGACAACACTAGTAAATGACAATATATACTAAGCATTTGGCACAATGCATTGCATAAAAGAATAAACTTATTGAGGGCCTGCTATTTACTGGGCACTTTACAATGTTCCACTGTTATATCTCACCAGCCTAGGGTTAGAAATTTTTTGAAAAACTAAGTCTCAGATATTTCCCTTAAATCCCCAACCCCCACCCCCAAAAAACTACCACACAAGGATTCGAATCCAGGTCTCAAAGGCTCCAACATTCATTTTCCTCAGAGCTTCTTTAAGCAAAGACTCCAGGGTTCACAATCACTTCCTCTAGATCTTTGAAATCTGCTAGATTTAAAGTTTTCTGTCCCTTGGGCCCTAAAGTACTGAAAATGACCCATAAATAGAAACATTCCAAAATGTAAAAACTTCTCTGCACCAACCACCCTTTGGTTTCTGAAGTGATGAACACTGGTTTTCCAGTTCCATCTCCTGATTAAGAAACCTCTACCCCTGCCGGAGGACCCGGAGGAGGTGGGCTCAGGGCAAGTGAGACACAGCAAATGCCATCTGCTTCCGAAGCCTTCCTCAAAGCCCCATGGGCAAGGGCCTGCTGTCCCATGAAGTTGGGGACCACCACAGGCATGGAACAGCTGAGACTCTACGGTGCCAGCTGCCCCAGGGCACTGCCTTCATCTTCCATGGCAAGAGGGATGGGCGACTATGATCTTGGCATCTCAAGGAGGTACCGGGGACTTCTTCATAAACTGCACAGCTCAAGACCACAAAAGGACTGTCCTCTGGCCCGGGTGACTGCAAGCAAGGTAGGGAGGGGTCCTGGGGGACCCACAGCCACACAGACACCTTGATCTACTTTTGGGGGTGGACCTGCATGAAAACATTATGGGGGAGATTGAAGACCTGGCATTTAGGAAAGGCTTTCTCTGTCCCTGACATCTCAGTAATGATTAAAACAGGCTAAGACCAACCATGTGGCATATGTCTAGAATCCCAGCACTCGGGAGGCTCCTGCAGGAAGATCATGAGTTCAAGGCCAGTCTGAGCTATACAAGGGACAAACACCAAGAAAAGCTTGAAAGGAAATGTCATGAAAGTCCAGTCTCGGAATCATATGATGAAATTCCAACTACAGCCTGAAAGGAGGTAGAAAAAGTGAGAGAGGAAGGAAGTGTGATAGACAGGTAGACTGACCTGGTCAACAAGCAACCTACCCCGTTATCACCTTCCACTTCCCACTGAGCAACACAGTCTCCCATGTTAGCCTGACATGCTGGCATTCACATAGGTTTTTAAAAAAAGTGTTATCTCCTCCTTTGTACTAACTGTGGCATTCACCTTGACTTCTAATGAACTTTCTAAAGAGACTCCTTAAAGGGGAAAAGCCAAGGTCCTCCTTTGCTTTTCTCCTGCTGACCACCTGGAATGAGGCCAAGATGGCTGGAGTTCCAGTGTCACCAGGGTCCATGAGGTTAAAAGTTCACGTTGCCATACTCTAGAGACAGAACAGAAAGGTGGAAGGAGCCTGCGTGCCTGCTCACCTTAGCAACCTCTGAGTACTTTCACACAAGAAAGAACCTAATCCTAACTGGTAAAGAAAAGTTGATGAATACAGAGAACTTTTTTTTTTAATTTACTAAAAAGAAGTCAGAGGATCACCAAGAGTTGAAGGCCACCCTGAGACTACATAATGAATTCCAAGTCACCCTGGGCTAGAGCGAGACCCTACCTTGAAAAAACAAACAAATAAAAAAAGAACAGCAGCCATAACACCCTGACCACAGCTCTGATCTCTAACTCGCCCCCTCATCCCAACTAGAAAGGTTCAGCATGTTAATTTAGCAGATACCAGCTTTAAAGGAGGAGAGGTTCATTTTGTCTCATATAATTTAGGCTATGGCCCCATTGTTTTTAGACTTGTGGGAAGCACATGCCATGGAGAGGCACACCTGGCAGGGGAAAACTGCTCATTTCCTGACATCTGAAAACTCAAAGAAAAAGAAAAGTGTGCAGAGTCCTAAAAGACACTCGAATGCACACACCACCACCCCTCCCCATGGCCTAACTTCCTTCTACTAGTCTCTCTCAAGCACCAAAGACTAGCAACCAAACTTCTAACACAGACATTCAAAACCCAAACTCTGAAAGAAACCACTCCCCCCCACCCCTCCATATTTAGAAAGAGCAGAAAGAAGTAAAGGCCATCGGTTTCAAGCTACTAAGTCAAACTCATCATTTAAAGCAAATGCACCTGCTTGGGGCATTGCACTTTCTATGAATGGCTGGCACCCTCTATAGAGAAACGTGCATGCATTATTAATTAGGCCTCAGCAACCTAGCCTTGTAGCAAGTAAACTCTAAAATGGCTACTTTCCTGAAAGGAAAATGTAGAGAGGGTTCCAAGCTTTAAACAAGGACCTTTCGAATAAGCCAGGTTGTTATGAAACCAGGAGCTAGCTAATGAGACCATGGGGGGATAAACAGAAGACAGTGACTGGTCTTCCTGTGTGCCCTCCTCCCTAAGTGATCACTGAGGGGGATATAAAGACACTTCCTTGAAATGCTAGCCAAGCCAGAATGGGCACTTTTGGACATTCCTCCCACACCTGTGATCCTATGACCAATAGTAGGGAGACACCAGATCTCAAGGGCATGACCTTGCTACCTCAGACAGGCAAATGGCTAAGTAGTTTTCGTCCGGTGTGTAGCAGCGGTAGAGGGCAGCCTGGGAGCCACCTGTGTATTGGTCCAGGAATTTTCTGGGCAGAGCCTTATGCAACCCATAAGGATTCCAAAGGGGTCCTGTGGCTTCCCACATGCCATCTTTCCGCTCTCATTTACTGGGCTCCTGCACACAAATTCCCACCTTCACCCTCACCCTCTCTCCCCTCCCCAGATCTTCATGGGGACCCAAAAGTGCCACCACCCAGAATATTCTCACGGATAAGTGAGTTTCCTACTCAATTTCCAACTTGGGAGGACTTGTCCAAGGACATCCAAGTGAATAGGGAAGTCATCGTTTCCGCTCTCAGAGGGTGGGTTTCAGTGATAAAGTTTTAAATCGCTGTCCATTTATTAACGTTAAATGTGCAGCAGTCAGCCCTGAGATCTGCAATTATAACAATTCATAAAAACAGCCCCTTTGTTAGTTGCGCTTCAAGAGCTTTTGAGATATAATTGCAATGTGGTACAAAGTAAAATAAAAATTCAGATTTTCTTTTACCGAGGCCATGAACAATACTGTCCTTTTTACAGCAGCGGAAAGCCTCAAGACATCCGTTATGTGCCTTCAATGAGCTCTGTTCAATAAATGCTAAGCCTTGAAGCTTTTAACTGTATTAAAGTGATTATGATATCATCACTCCAAAGGCACTTCAATAGAACATTAAGACAGAAACAATTTTCCTCCACACACAGCATAACAGTAACAAAAAGTTGATTAAATACACATTGTATCAAAAATATTTTCAGTCTTTATAGACATATGTAGATAAGATTGACTGCAACCCACACCGTGGGTAGAAAAGACAAGGGGAAGGAATAAAAGCATTAGAGGGAGAGCAAATTTTGATGCTAAATCTTCAAAACTTAGACTCAGGCTGGACTGTGACTTTGCCTGCAGTCACACTACATGAACCAGAGTAAGGCTCACACCACGGAACACTAGGCCAGAACAAGTCCTTGTTCACTTTCTCATGGCCCCAGGCAGATGTGACCACACTCGGCCAATGTGAGCTCCTCATTGACAACACGGAGCACACTGGAGGCGTCAACTCGGGAGGTGCAGAAAGGTTAGGAGGAGTGCCTCAAGGTGGGGTCAGAGCTAGAGGGAGAGATGCAAGCCTCTCTTTGTTACAGGCTTGTTACCCAATGCTCTTTAGCCAAGATAAGGGGATTATGAATTCACATGTGAATTTATCCCCTATTAAACTTTCAGGAACAGGGTCAGCTGGCTGGAATGGTAAAGCCAAAGGCACCATGGTCACATGCCAGGGGAGGAATTCCACGCAGGCTCTGCTGACCCATGGAAGGAAGCCGAGGGGGATGGATGGCTGCTTTGGCCCATCTGTAAGTGTGTGGAGATGACTGTCTCCACCTGCTCCCCTTTGTGCCCTGCTAGTGCTCAGCTTCAACTGGAAGGTATGTCCCCAAAGCCCTGAAAACTGGAGAGCAGTCACCATCAAATGGTGGCATTGTTCACAGTAGCTACTTATATAATAAGGATATAGATCTTATGCTTATCACCATTGACAGAAATATTTATCAGTTGCATTCAGCTCTTGAATTGGCTTTTGAGGGGTTATAAGGGAAAGATAAGAGGATTCTACCGAACCCACAGCCAGACCACAGGGGAGACAGCTAACTCCCAACCTGTCCAGACCAAATCCCTCTCTTTGCTCAAACACCATTCAACTTGACTTACCTGAGGCCAAAGAGTGGGTGTATATATTTCTCTGTGGCAAACACTGTTGAAACAATGCAGACCACACAGGAGAGCCACTG
This sequence comes from Zapus hudsonius, assembly GCA_004024765.1. Lineage (NCBI taxonomy): Eukaryota > Metazoa > Chordata > Mammalia > Rodentia > Dipodidae > Zapus > Zapus hudsonius. The sequence goes on from PVHP010037690.1 coordinate 10,016, forward strand.
AGAAGGCCTGTTAGTACTCAACTTGGACCCATATGGTTTTCCCAATGAAATAGTCTCCTCATTCTTCACACCAAGCACAGCCACTGGCCCCTGGCCCCCTGGTACCTGTTTGCAAAGCCTTATGGCCTGAGCTCAGTTCCCTAGCACCTATGTAAAGCCAGATGCACAAAGTGGCACATGGGTCTGGAGTTCATTTGCATCGGCAGGGGCCCTAGTTTGCCCATACTCTGTGTAACTCTCTCATAAATAAACTTTAAAAAGAAACAGTTGGTGGGAACAATAGTCACACACTTAATCCAACAGTGACACAAAGCTACTCTATAAAAGGCCTATGACCAAAGAATGTTTGCTCAGAGTCAGAAAAGAAGATTCTTAAAAACTAAATTCAAACTTCAAAGAAAATGCAGTCTTTAATAATCTTACCTCCTCTTTCCTCCTGGTGATGTGACTTAGGTCGATTTAATTCCTTAACTAGCTAGAGCCTTTAGCCAGCAAAAATATCGTCTGTGTAAGACCAAAAAGTAGCACTGTTGCTCTTGACACAGGAGTCTGATGAGAGAACTTGCTTCCATAGCCCATGGGATCTAGAAATACTATGGCAGTCATGCACAAATTATCCATGCCAGCAAAGAATGACTGGCACCCAAACTCCAGGGGAGACCATTAGAACCCCATTTCTTGTTGGCTTTAGAGTCTGTTCATGGACTACTGTTCATGGAATACATACCAAAGACAGTATACAAAGCAGGAGGCAGACATCCGAAAATCTAGTCCCAACCCAGACACAAAAACTCAATGCCTTGGGCCAATTAATCCTCTCTAGAAGGCTTCAATATCCTTCTATATAAAACACAAAGGCTGGCTTGCCAGTCACCACATGCTCACTGGGTGCTACTGTTCTGTAACCGTGTGGCTATTACTATCTTCCCAAAGATATCCTGCTAAGAATTCTATGAAATGAGTTTTTATTTCTTTACTCCAATGGCTAAGAAAGGGTAAAAATGTGTTCTGTTAAAAAAAAGTAAAAAAGAACATTCTAGAATTAATAACCAGAAGGTTATCCTCAAAGTAGGCCTAGTTGACTGTGTGTATATATTTGTGACAGTTGCATATATTTTTTTATTTTCTAATTTCATCCTTAACCACCTAATATTCATTAAGCGCCCAGTAGGGAATACCTTTGTTTAACCAATTATATGTAATCATGAAGGTTGATATAAGCACAGCCTTTGATATGGGATGACTGACTCACCTTCCAGCTCCTTAGACAAGTTCCACGACATCTTTGAACCTGTTTATTCATCTAGAAAGTGGGAACGATGATAAATGGTGCTTTGCTCATAGGATCATTGTAAGATGCAAATGAGATTTTCCATGAAGAGCAGGCACAGTAATTGCTATAATTATTATTACTTGCCACTACCACCACCATTACTATTAATATCCACTGGATTGTTCTGAGAGTTAAATGAGGATACATATTAAGTATTCGGCACCAGGACCTGGCACCCAGTAAAAGCTAATAAACGTTGCTATTATTCTGATCATCTGGTACATTCATCTGTGCAGTGACTGTGTTACCATTTGTCAGGTAACCTTGGGCATTTCTTTCATCCAATATTCCTTGTTTTCCCCACAATCATTCTTTTGACTAGGAAAGCTCTACGCCCAGGTCCTTAGAAACACATACCAGAGCCCCAACTGATCTACCAGTACTTAGTGGGAGGGAACAAGGCATGGTGAGAACAGTCAGGGAGACTTATTTTTTCCCCTGCAATGTAAGAAGACTACAGGTGATGAACTCAGAGAACCCTTCCAAAATGAATGTCATACAATATTACCTGTCAGCCAGTAAGCAGAGTGAGTCATACACTGAACCTAGCTTGCTCTCTCTCACACACACACAAAGTTTTAGAGGCCTCAAACAGCACTGCAGCCAAGGGCGACCTTAAATTTTTTTGATCCTCCATCTCTGAGTGCTGAGACTATGGATGTGCAATGAACGCCTCGTGCAGTCCATACAATGCTGGGGACCAAACCCAGGGCTTGTTGAGTGCACTCTATCAACTACACTTCCTCCCCAGCCTCCACACAAAAATCTTAATGTTTGGCAGCCCCAAAGGAATAGCTTCCAATCACACTCAGAGGAGCAGATTCCCTGGACATCTCATGAGCAATCTGTAGGGAAGTTCTATTCTAAGTGTGAAAATTGTTGCATGACACACACACACACACACACACACACACACACACACACACACACACGAAAACAAGGCTTTCACCCAAATGCGTTTGTTCTGCATATGAAATAAAAACATGGACCATTATAGACACATCACTGAGTCCAGTCCATGGTGTCTCAACCACCCTGATAAATATCCTTTACAATAGTCAGCAGCATTGTAGTACATTTCAGTCCTCCACTAGTGAAATTTCTATTGTTTTTGCCCACAACTGGGGTTACTGCTAAGGAGTGAGATGCTCTCGTGCAAGGCAGTATAACAAGCAGGTGTCTGTCTGCTCCTTAGAAACACTGAATAACAAGTAAGTGATACATGTTCCTTTGGCTATAAGTGATTAATTTTTCTGGAAGAGGCACACAAGACCTCAAAGCGGCTCATGAGAATGGTGGCAACATGTGATGATGGTCACAGCTTGCTGATTTCACAGGGTTCCCACGACAGGGAACAAACTGGGTATTAAAGGTCAGGAAAGCTCAAGGACTATAGGAGCAGCAGAAGCAATTGTGGTATCAGGGGAATAAGGAAGGTGGCATCCTGGGAGCCCCTCCATTCTGCACAAACCCTCATCCAATGTTTTGCCAGTCTTTGGCTTCAAACAGAACACTGCCGCTAGCTTGGACATTTAAGTAGCAGAGCATAACCAATCTAACACTCATCAATGAACTCCAGGCCTATGAGAGTCATTGATTGATACAAACAGTGGTAGATGGTGTTCCTGAGGATCACACCCAGGAGTATCCTCTAACCTCTATGAGCCTTCACACACATACGTGTGCCCACAATGCACACATGTATATACATTACCTATTCAAACAGCAGCATATTCTATAACCATTGGAACAGTGTCAGGATACATCTCACCTCATCCCTGCCACTTGCTTAATGCCCTAGCAAGTGAGTCTCACAACCTAACGGGCAGGGGAGAGAGGATGGAAGACGACGACCACGATGTGAACTTTTGAGCCTGATGATTTAGTTACTTTCTGAGAGTTTTCCTAACTCCTCTGCACAAGGGAGAGGGCGAGCTGTAGAAAACAAACTAAGTGGCTTTGTCATCAAAAGCCTTCACAGACCTGCATGCAAACACCTGTCAGTGCAAAAGCTGCCTCTTTATCAAGGCTTCAGACCTACCAGGAGCCCAGCGCACTCTAACTTTCAGACTATTTTCTTCCAATGTTTTGAAGTCCCTTTCAGTTCACATGAAGGCTAACGATTTCAAAAGGGTTGGGAAAAGGAAAAAGTCCTTTTTTTTCTTTTTGGTAAAGAAAAAGTAAAAGATACTGAGCCATGATTATGAAGTTCTAAAAGCCTTTTAGCTGACAGCATGGGCTTTGTTGAACAGCCTCTGAGAACCTCCTCTGAGAGACAAGATCCAGCAGTAACACAGAGGCAGACCATACACAGCTTAGCAGCCCCAACCGCCCCAGGTCAGTGATACCGATTTACTGTATTGTCAAGTTTCTTCTCCAATAGCTCTTTGTGACACTCAAGGTCCGGCGAGACATCAAGAGTAACTGGTATGGGAAGTCAGCTATCCAATACAACCTGTGCTGCCAACAGAGATACTGGTCTGTATCAAACTCAGCACAATTCCATGGTTCAAACCCAAAGTTCAAAAATATCCAAAGTGGCTTCAAGCAGAGTGCCCATTGTAGGATGGCCCGTGCTGATTTCAGCTCTCCGTTAAAAGTGAAAAGCTGAGAGTGTGTCAGTAGAACCAATGATCAGGCGCTGTCCTTCACTCCTGGCTGACAGGCTGATGGTCTGTCCCAACAGATTTTCACTCCAAGTCAACTGAACGTCCTCAGAGCCCACACTGAGGAGTGACCGGCAGCCAGCTAACAAAAACTGCTTTTCCACGAGCCTGCCCATTCCACAGAGTTCAGACCACTCACAGATAGTTGGCACTTGGGCACCAAGAGCATTCACAGAGGACAATACCAGCTTAAGGGCAATCACAAGCCCAGATGTCACCAGTCCAGTAGCTTCTTCGTTGCCTCTCCTTGAGTCCCAGCTTTTAGGAGAGCAGGAGTGAGGGCTGGGAAGAAGAAACCCAACCAAGATTACATTCAAGAACAGCTCCATGTCCCCACACCCCAAGCATGAAGGCATGGTCCCAACTGGACAGGAAGCACCTGACTCGGGTGTGTGAAATAGCAGCGTCTGAGTGATGGAGCCCTGGCCCTGCTTTCAGACATACCTTTTCTATGAAATGATCACACTCGCCGAGCTTCAAGCTTGGGCTCCAGACCCATCCATCTCCCAGCAGAAAGTACCTCTCAAGCTCCATTCTGACATGGGCCCATCACTCACCATTTGCTAGGATGCACAGTTTCTGCTGACAAAGCTCCATTACTAGAAAAAGCTCAGTAGGTAAAGCTGATTTGAAATAACTATATATTACATGGAGGTGGACTGGGGAGAACAGATTAGAAGTCTAGAAAATCATTGTATGCAAGGCTCTAGAAAGAGCTGCTTAATTATTTAAATACCTGTGCTTCCTGCGGAGCCAGCGTCCTTTGATTTATCATCAGTATTAAATATTTGGTAATTTACTGGGGTCATCTGACAAAAAAACTCCATATAGCAAGTGCCTAGGAGACACTGTAATTCTTCCATGGAAATGCCTCCATCTGCCTGATGAATGTTCCGGCACTGAGCTAATGCTATCAGATGGAGGTATGTGCCAATGTCAGCTTTCCAGTCAAAGTGCAAAGCAGACGGCACGAAAAGCAAATTATCATGTGTGGTCCTCTACTTCCAGGTGCCCCAAGGACACAGGTGATGGCCCAACTAACATGCAGAGTCGACTGGATAGAGATGCCTTGGCTAGGCAGCGACAGTCCATCTTGGAGAGCAAGACCGAGAGAGAAGGCCATGTGCCGTCCCCTGCCATGCCAGACTCATCTGAGGCCCAGCTCTGCTCACATCTCCCCGCCCCGTACCTCCAAACTCTTCAAACTACTGCCCAAGGCCTTCCTGAATATACAAGCTTCAAATATTCTTCTGGTCTTCCAGCACCTATGTATCAATGTTGGAGGGACAAGTCAAATTGGGGTAAGGAAATTCAAGGTGGACTCTCCATCTTCTCCAGCGTCCCAGAGTTCTTAGAATGATCACACAGGACAGGGGCCCAGCCAGTTTCATGCCATGTCACATCAAGCAAAGCCGAAGGTCAATCATCAGAAGATCTGATCTTACATGATATGGCCTGAAAGCACACATCCATGATTTTTGTTCATGTGTGCATGTTCAAATGTGTGTGGGCACACGTGTAGGTTTGTGTGCACGAGTATGTATGTTAACATGTGTGTGGGCACACGTGTAGGTGTGTGCATGTGTGCATGTTCACATGTGTGGGCACACGTGTAGGTATGTGCATGTGTATGTTCACGTGTGTGAGCACACGTGTAGGTATGTGTGCATGTTCACATGTGTGGGCACACGTGTAGGTGTGCATGTGGGTGCATTTTCACATGTGTGTGGGCACAGGTGTGGGTGTGTGTGCATTTTCACATGTGTATGAGCTTATGTGTAGGTGTGTATGTGTATGCATGTTCACATGTGTGTGGGCACACGTGTAGGCATGTGTTCACGTGTATGCATGTGCATGTATGTTCACATGTGTGGGCACATATGTAGGTGTGTATGTGTGTGCATTTTCACATGTGTGGGTGCACACACATTGGTATGTGTGCATGTGTATGTATAGGCACATGCACATGGAGGCAAAAGGCTGACTCTTCCCAGTGTCTAGTGAGTCTCTCTCCACCTTATTCTTTGAGCTAGGGTCTCTTGCTAAACCTAGAGCTGCTGAATAGACTAGCTAGCCAGTGACCCCAGGGATTCCCTGCCTCTGCTTCCCCAGTGCTGGGATTTCACGAGCATAGCACGTGCCCAGCGTTCTAAATGGGGGCTGGCGATCCAGATGTAGGTTCTTATGCTTGAATCACAAACACTTCCCCATTGAGCCACCTCCACAGTCCCCAAGATCCAACTTTTAATGTTGTAACAACAAAATCTAAACATATATAAGATCATACAATGACCTAAAGTTCTAATGAGTAGAGACAGTGCAGGCTACATTCTCTAATCACACTTCACAGAAATGTTTACACTCTCTCCTTAACTTTTATGTCAAGAAAAATTAAAATTGAGATCACAAACTATCTAGACAATCAATATGCAGACATCATGCATTGGAGCCTACAGGACATAATTAAAAGAACTCAGAGGGAAAGCCACAGCTTTAAGTATGTACAATTCTGAACAAGAATGAATGAAAATGATAAAATTAGGTGTGAAGTTTAAAAACTAAGGCATAAAATAAACATAAGGAAAGTAAAATAACTGGCTGAGACAAAAGCAGTAATAAGAGAAACATCAGTACTAAAAAACATCCAAGATTTATCAGAACCAACTACTAAACCAATGATTAAGAGCGAAGACCAGAAATTATGGGCAAAGTAAAAATGTCTTGCAAGGTGGATGCGGTGGCTCAAGCACTTGCCTCGGATTGTTTGAAGACAGTCTGGGCTACAGAGTGATATCCTGTCTCAAAGAAAGTAAGAAAAGGGAAGAGTAAGGAAGCAGTGGGGGAAGGGGAGGGAAAGAGGGGCGAGGAGAGGAATGGAGGAAAGAGTAGAGGAGAGGAGGAGAAGAGAAGAGGAGGGAGGGAAAGAGAAAGGGAAAAGGAGGTAGAAGGGAGGAAGAGAAGGAAAAATCATTTATCTATAACCACAGAAACAAAAAACTAAAAGGCATAGACAATATAATTTTGTTCAACCTTATTCTAGCACATTTGAAAGCCTGTAGAAACTGAATTATTCTCTAGGACAATCAGAACAAAGCCCAAATGTTACTGAAAATCTGAAGAGACCATATACTCTAGAAGACACAAAGGTACCAGAGCAAACAAACCAAGTCCTATGTGTTCTACAGACAAACAGTGCCTGTGTATATCTTCAAGAAATATGTATAATGAC